>JBBBDQ010001528.1:372500-517500 GCA_037127315.1 Ascarosepion bandense | reverse complement strand
TCCTTAAAAAAAATTCACTGAGGAATCTAGGGATTAGGTACAATGGAAGCCTTATGTTGGGGGAAAAAGGACTTCATCGTGTTAATAAGCCCTAATTTCACATTATGTCTGAAAGAATTCATGGCAACAATTATTCTTATGGTGAAACACACCTATTCCTCAGATAATGAACTCTCCCTCCTATATTAAAAAGCGTTAACAGGAAGTTAACTCGTGAAGTTCTTGGGAAGTTCATAGGAGTTCTTAGAGGTTCTAGAGAGTTCTTTAGAGTTCTATTAGAGTTCAGTAAAACTACTAGTCAGTTGATATTAGTCGGTCGTTAGCTGAATACTAAGGAGTCAGCTTTCAGTGGAAGATTACCAAGTTCATAACATTTCGAGTGCGTTAGGTCAATTAGCAACGGACATAGCACGATTATAACTTTCAGTGCAAAAACTACTCCACAACATTTATTTACCAAACTAGGCTCTCATTCAAATTTCTGTTGTGCAGGTTTTGCAGTCAATCAGGACCTTCCTCGTTTTCGATATAACTGTTTACAGTTGTTCTTTTATTTCAATTATTTTTTAAAATCATTGGTTGTTCCGAATCGGTGATTGGTCAGTATATCGCCAATGCATTTCATTACGAGACAATTTACAGATCGCAGTAATTACTGTATACCTTTGGGTAGAAGATTAATTCAAACAGAGCCTTCTAGTCTGCATAGTGTATGTTCTCTGATTGGTTAATTTTTAACCAATCAAATCTTTTTGACGTAAAAATCGAGTTTCCTGCAAAGCTCTCTAGAGTCTACCTAACTCCTGTTTAAAGGGCCGTTTTCCAAAGCTCTTTAGTAAGATTTCCCACGCTAGTCGAAACCAAATCTTACTCACATAAACATTTCTATGGGCAATCTTTCACCCTAGCTATGGTCTTCGTCTAAGCAATGCCGATTCAAACATTTTCCACTCAACACCTTCGAACAACTAACCCAAGAACATTATGTAAGTAATTCTTCCTTTCTGAACAAAACTTTATTTCAATCAAACTTTTCCAAGAACATTCATTTACTAAATTGACTTTCTTTCTTAATTGTAATCTATGAGAAAAAACTCTTTCTACTTCTATACACTTGTACTCAGTTAAATGCATGCCTTTTCAAACTATTGTATATTTGTTAATACATGTCTATTTTGGTTACAATTAGTGTTGTTATTTCCTTTTTTTGAGCAGCCTTTGAGATTTGAAAAGAAATCACTCGACCAGCGGTCAAGAAGGAGGGAAGATTTACTCGCCCCAAAATCATTTTACTCGACCGACTCCATTTTCTTAATAGTCGCCTTACGTAAACATAGTGTGAATCGCTGAGGGAAACAAAAAATGAAAATTTAATTAAAATTTCGAACGTGTTAGAAAGGATTTAAAAAATTCAAAAAATAACAACAAAATTTGATCTTTCCTTTTAATAATTGCAAAAACATTTTGATGATAAAACTTTGTTTTTATTAAGTTTGAGCCCTTTTAACATCGTGATATGCTTTTTTTTGTTTTTTGTTTTTTTGACAAATGAGTGGAGGTGCCTAAATTCTCAACGATTTTCTTTAAAAAAATAACTTACTTGTATAACTTGTTTTTCGGTGCGCGGCTGAAAGAATTTTTTTTTTTTTATAAGCGTTTCACCCCGAGCAAGGCATGTCACTGCCACAACTGCGCAGGGGGCTACATAGAGTGGAGAAAGGATGATTAAATATAGGAAATGTCAGAGGGTGGGTGATAGGCGGGTGGGGATACCGAGAATGAGGGTTGGGTAGATGAGAGTGTTCTGAGAATAATTGGGAGTTAGAGTGATAGGAGGTGTCTATTGACCCTACATTTAAACACCTGGAGATTGTAGCTGTCGGAAAAGCAGACTTGTGGAAGAGAGTTCCACAGGCGGGAAGCGCGAGAAAAGAAGCTGTTGGAGTAGAATTTACGGTTACATCTTATCTGTTTAACTGTAAAAGGGTGGGACCTAGTTGCTAATCTAGTATCTCGTATAAATTCGTGCTTAGGCGGCACCAGTGCTCTAAGTTCATCGCAGCAGAAGCCAGAAAGTACTTGTAGAAGAGGCACAGGGAAGCCACATCACACCGGTGAGAGAGTGGTTGCAGCCGATCTGCCAAGTCAGTATCAACCACGTTACATATCCTCCTTTGTATTTTATCAAGGAGCCCAAGGAGAGCAGCAGAGGCACCCGACCAGATATGGCAGCAATATTCAATACACGGACGGATGGTAGATTTGTATATGTGCAGAATAGATTCAGGTGGGAAAAACTTCCGGGCCCTGCACAGAGAGCCGACTTTCATAGCGGCAGATTTGGCAATGGATTCGATATAGTCATTCCATTTGAGGTCCACCGAAAGTGTAAGGCCAAGGAGGCGTAGTATTTTACTCTCTGGGAGGCAAGCCTGTTCCATGCTAATGGGAGGTAGATGCGGTTGTCTATGGTGGTTAGTTGATAACAGCTTCGTTTTAGAAGCATTGAAATTTACTAGCCATTTCCTACCCCAGGCCACTACGGATTGGAGGTCCTTTTCAAGCACGGCAGCATGCGTATTTTTAATTGTCTTTCTTTCAAATGTTCGTTTTTAGCTTTTCGTAGCGGGGAGGAAATATAGGGTAATATTTTTTCAGTTGAGCTTTAATCTGGGCGACAGAGACATTTTGGTTCCACACTGGAAACGTTAAATAATCAAATGTTTACACTGACCGGGACAATAAAAAACCAAGAGTTCAATAATGTCATTGTAAGGTAAAATAACTTGTGAAACTTCACTAGCATACTTTTGGGTTGTAAACGAATCAGATTTTCTTTTTTCATTACGAGATGCCATTTCTTTCTGGTTTTATTAATCGCCCAATTAAGTTTTAAATCGTCTGAGTCGATCGGGCGAGTGAAATCTCAAAGGCTGTCTTTGAGTATTATCTCATCACAATTACAAATATTGTGAAGGTTTCCGATGTAATTTTTAGGTCAAATCAACGTAATTGGTAACATCTACAAATTCTTGTGCCAGACGTGATTACAAATTATTGACGAATCTTTTGCATGTTCAGTGAGTTTGAAAGCGATCAAAACGAAAATGTTATGTAACCGGAAAATAAACATGGCAATGAAATAGAGACCAGTATAGACTCTGAAAATGAACAATTGATGGAAGAACACTCTTATAAAAAAAAAAAAGATCAGGATCTCCGACATCTAGAACTCTCTAAGTGTTGGGACGCCCGCGCCTATTCGGCTATAATGGACTATTCCATTACTATGTAAAGTAATGGTGGCATCTACGTAGGAGAGTGTGCCGAGCAGCCGATCGACAAGTTAGTCGTAGACTTCCGGTGACGACCCGGAAGTACCCATTGCTCATACTACGTCTTACGAGGGTTGAGATGATTAACCCTTATTCTTGCATTGGATACTAATAACCTTTGTAAATACTATTTTCACGGAATAAAACAATTAACCTATTCCTGTTATTGAGTTATTTATTCTTACTCACGACATAACACTCAGGGAGAAGGAGGAATAGTGTGAGGTGACAAAATCTCCCGGAAGAAGTACGTGGGAAAATAAAGCGATAAAACCTCCTCATTACAGGAAGAGGGTGTGACTCATTTATATGGGAAATCTTCAAGACTATAAATAGCTACAGCTATTACCCATGGCACAATTGAGTGCTTACCTATTCCCTTAAGTTAGTAACACTACATAACATTTGTTTTCAATTTTTTCATTTCTGTTAATTCAATTTCTTTTTTTTTCTTTTTTTGTTTAAGCTTTTGATACAAATACGATTGACCCAAAGGATATCATAGATTTGTATTCAAACCTTATCAAACAACTACAAAAAATGTCACATCCAAAGAAAAAAGAACAAACGACGCCATAAAAAGATATTTAATAAAAACAGAAACCGAGGAACAAGTAGTCGACATTTCTTGTTAAGCGAAGAAAGGCAGTAATAGCTTCCAAACTTGCATTCCCATTACGTGACCGGAACTATTTTGTTTGTTTTGTCTAAGACAGATTCCCAAATCTGATCGCAATGATCAAATACGCAGAATACGTGAATAAAAGACGTTGTAAATGGAGATGCGTGCTTCAGACCTCAAATGTAATTATTGTATAGAATCCATAGCTAAATACGCTGCTAAGAAGGTCGGTCCTCTGTGTACCATCCGCCCGTGCATTGAATACTGCTGCCATATCTGGCCGGGTGTCCCCGCTATCCATCTAGTGGTCCTTGACAAAATCCAACGGAGAATATATAATGAGATCGATCCCGACTTGACAGCTCAGGTACAGTCCCTATCTAACCAGTGTAATGTAGCTTCCCTGTGTTTCTTTTACAAATACATTCACAGCTTCTGCTCCAATGAACTTAGCTCACTGGTGCCCCCTATATATGAATTTACTCGAGCCACAAGATTAGCAACTAGGTCCCACCCTTTGACTGTGAAACCAATAAAATGTAAACGCAAATTCTACTTCACCAGCTTCTTTTCTCGCACTTCCCGCCTGTGAAATTCCCTTCCGTTTACTTGCTTCAACGACAGCTACAATCTCCAAGAATTTAAATGTAAAGTCAATAGTAATCTCCTATCTCACTAACCTGCTTCCTCTCTCTCTCATGCTCCTTTCTCCGTTCACTCCACTCTCATCAGTAGTCTCATCCTTCTCTTACCCACTTCCTGACACCTCCTATAACCTGTCACTCTTTCTCATAACTTTCCTACTATGTAAGCCCCTGCACAACAGTGGCAGTAAAATGCCTTGCTTGGGGCAATGGCTATAATAAATAAAAAAAAAGGTAAAGAAATTTTGATCCAGAATTTTATTAATATCAAATGTAATACAGATTAAACACATTGAAGCCATAGGGAGATGGTTAATGATTTTTGAATTGGCCTTGTGTCATACATAACCGATCTCCCTACAACTTATAGATTATTCGTAATCATCGGAAGGTTGGCAGCAGAAGGTTGGAGATTGCAACGTGTGGATTTGTGGAAAAATAAAGTATACCTTTTGCATGTTTAAATAGAAATTTATTGATAGAAATGGATAACATCATTTGTAGAAGTTAATGTTCAATGAGAAAGGTAAGGGTATCAAGAGTTCGTAGTAGTAACTTGTTGGATGTAGGCAAGAACGTATATATATATATACATATATGAGCGTTTCCTATGTAGGAGTTTTTCTGAAGTATTCGCTCAGTTTTAAAGTGTTCCGTTCGGTTATCAAGTACGATGAAGAGGAAGGAGGTGAGAAGTGAGAGAGAAAAATATAGACAATAATATTAACAATCGCTTGACGTTTATCAAGGGGACGTATTAATTGCTCATCTTAACTCTTTGTTGCCACGGTCGTCTTGTCCAGTCTTTTATATAGTTTGGGAATTCACTCCCGAATGTGATTCTGGCCTTTCCATTAGACGGCAAACATTTCGCATCAAAGTGTGAAATTTCGCGAGTTTTGTGTGTTAAAAACAAAGTTTGTAAATTCCAGAAAATTCGTTTATTTCTAACAATGAGTCAGATTTTAATTTTAAATGGAGATCTTGTTTTGTTCACTATAAATTTACACTGTATAATACATCTCTACTCCCTCTAGCTATGAGTCAAATAATAGGACAGATTGGGTTCTATAGCCTTGGTCGGTAACCAGTCTACCGCAGAAAGCAATGGTAACCTACTGCGGGATAATCTTCTGCCCAGTCAGTCATGTCTCTTTCGAGACATGATCGCCCAAAGCGTGTATCCCATATGGCACTTAACTGACTGACTGTGTATAATAGTTGAAAACATGATTAAGGCTTCTACCGGGCATAAAGTGTGAGATCAGTTTTATATTGTTATGAAGTAATAAACTGATCCCCCACTAATTACTACTTAATAATATAGTACATCTTTTCTCCCTCTAGCTATGAGTCAAATAACAGGACAGATTGTTTTCTATAGCCTTGGCTGGCAACCAGTCTACCGCAGAAAGCAATGGCAACCTACTGTGGGATAATCTTCCGCCCAGTCAGTCATGTCTCTATCGAGACATGATTGCCCAAACGTGTATCACGTATGGCACTTGACTGTTAGAGACGGTTAAACTGGTTAGGGGCGAGAAACCGTTCCGGCTATCCTAAATCATCGGCAACCTATCTCTGAAATAGCCGCTTTAACCTCAATTTTTGATCGAGGCGAGAGTAAACCGTAGTGTCGTCAGCGTATATGCCGACTTGGGATCTTATTATATCGGGGATATCGTTAATGTAGATAAAGAAAAACATAGGACCTTGAATAGTGCCATGAGGTACATTCGCGTTCGTATATTGGGAGGTATGTCCGTTCAATACTACCTTTCATTGTGCGATATGAAAGGAACGAAAGGAATGATTGTCCAGTTATACTATAGCCCCGCAAACTGCATCATCTGATTTTGCTGTATTATCTATTGGTATGTTACGCTTGAACAGTTATCTTTGTCATCTATATATATAAAAGGCAATCTTTGAGTCTGTGTGTGACTGTTCCCTATGCACGCCTACATTTTTTAAGCTACGTCATTCAAACTTTCTAGGAACACATATCTACAGGGAAGCCAGGTTGACACATACATTGTGAGTTTAAGTTCATCAATTTACCCTTTTGCACTTTTGGGGCAATGGAACCGATTGTTTACATTTGCTCCGTAAAACATCTAAGAACTAAGATGGTTGCTAGATTACGTCACAGAAATCAAATCACACGTGTCAAACGCGACTAAAAAAATGAGCTTTTATATTTAATTTTTATTCCGACGTTTCAAAAATTAATTTGGTCAACAAAAAAATGTGAATATTTTTCCCCGTAATTTTGAAACAAAAGAAATATTTTTAAAAAAGTGTTATTTCAAACAAAAACAAAATATGCAGAAAAAATGTGCTAATGGTTAATTTAATTATTTAAGTTTTTTTTTTCAGATTTAATATTTTGTACTTCAGAAAATAAAATTAAAAAAATAAAGCTTTATTTTTTCACTAAATATTTCATGCAGGAAATCAACTGTCTATAATTCGTGTGGCATTAATGTAACTTTTCCTCTAAAGTTAAATGTCAACATATTTAAATATTCTTCGAAAATTTCTGAAATTCATTTAGTCAACAAAAATATAAATAGTTTTCCCCGTAATTTTGAACCAAAAACAAACGCAATGTTGTTTACAATGTCACACAGAACATAAACTCACATTTAGGCAAAACAAAAGAAAATAGATTTTTTTAATGAAATTTTTTAACAATTTTTAAATAACAATGTTTTATATAATTATTTTTTTTTATATAACTGAGTTTTCAAGTGAGGCGGCGACTACAAGCGACCGGAAATCGCAACACGCTGCATTAATCATCGAATGAAAAAATGTTCTGAGTTGCCCGGGCAACGTCGGGCTATGATGCTAGTTTTAATTAAAAGTCCCTCTGAAGTAAATACGAAACGTCGTCAATGAAACAATGAAGATGAGAATAACAGTCCGAGCAATGTAAATAGTGTAAATATTTACAGTACGTCATGTAAGAAGTAAATTAATATAGGCAATGAAATCTTATTAGAATTGTATGTGACATACAAGATCATAGCTCTCCACAACTTCTTATCTTTAGTAACTTTTAGTATGGTGATCTTCTAAGCGTCGCTTAGATGTGGCAAAAGGGACAGGCTTGTTAACCATTACACCACCTCGAGGTGCCCATATTAATTTACTAAGCGCCGCTTAGATGTGGCACAAGGCCGAAAGAATGGGACACCCAGTGAGGATCGAACTCACTACTCAATTATAATGTTTCTAGCGAGACAAGCTTGCTAACCATTACACTACCTCGAGGTTCCCATATTAATTTATCAAGTGCCGCTTAGATGTGGCACAAGGCCGAAAGAATGGGACACCCAGTGAGGATCGAACTCACTACTCAATTATAATGTTTCTAGCGAGACAAGCTTGCTAACCATTACACTACCTCGAGGTTCCCATATTAATTTATCAAGTGCCGTTTAGATGTGGCACAAGATCGAAAGTATGGGACACCCAGTGAGGATCGAACTCACTACTCAATTATAATGTTTCTAGCGAGACAAGCTTGCTAACCATTACACTACCTCGAGGTTCCCATATTAATTTATCAAGTGCCGCTTAGATGTGGCACAAGATCGAAAGTATGGGACACCCAGTGAGGATCGAACTCACTACTCAATTATAATGTTTCTAGCGAGACAAGCTTGCTAAACATTACACTACCTCGAGGTTCCCATATTAATTTATCAAGTGCCGCTTAGATGTGGCACAAGGCCAAAGTATGGGACACCCAGTGAGGATTAAACTCACTACTCAACTGTCATGATTCTAACGAGATAAGGTTGTTAACCATTACACCACCTCGATGTGCCCAGTAACTCTTAGTATGGCTTGTCTTTTTGTTTTCTTTCCCAATTCTTCGATATATCATGTTTCCTCTCTCTCTCTCTCTCTCTCTCTCTCTCTCTGCATTCGGTACCATGTGAATGTCGAAATATCTTTACTCGAATTCTTAGCTTTGTAATCAATATTGTTCTTCCCCATCAATTCAATAATTTCCGAAAGAAGGTTCATATTTTGAATTCGCTGGCTTCCAAATGAGTCCTTTCCATGCATTTATTTTTTGATCAGCATTTCATTGTCATCGAACCCGTTTCAAGCGTCCGCTCTTTTCATTTATCTTTCTCCTTGCCGACCAAGCATTTCTAAGCTTGTTTCGATGGCAGCTCATCAATCAATTAGTCGATCTATAAATTAATTAATAACCCCTTGAAACGTCAACTTCAATGAGAAAGCAAAGAATTTCGTTCAAGTCAGAGTCCGGAGTTAAAAACTGGAGATGAGCTGTAAAAAAAAACCCCTTACATGACGTTGTAAACCAAACGTAATATTCAAGTCTTAATTTGAAGTCGTGCATTTAGAATTCTTTGTATTGTATTGTATTTTCTTTCTTGTGTTTTCATTTATCTTGATCGCGAATCGTAAAAATATCGCAGTAGTTCTCGCTAAATTGATGGAGACGTCCATAATATTATTTTCAGGCTGCTAGTCAAAGATACACCGTTATGAAACGCATTAATTTCCCCGATCGACATCTACCAGCAAAAAAAGTCAAGTTAGCGGCAGAGTAAATGTGACTGACGAAATTATTCCCAGATTTGGGCCTCGTGGCAAAAATAGTTTCACGTTGCTGGATACCGATTTTCAAATTCTGTAAACAGGCCATTGATCGTTTAAAAAATTAACAAAAGCAGTCTTTCTATTTAAATTCCTTATTTTAAGTTGAGTAAAGATCGACTCGGAATTAGAAAATCAGAGAAACGAGTTCGAATTCCAGTCGTTTCTTTCACTAACGCCCTTGGGAAAGGCATTAATCCATCTCTTCACCCTGCACCTATAGGTTAAATAGCAGGACAGATTGGGTTCTGTAGTCCTGGTTGACAGCCGGTCTACCCCAGAAAGTAATGGCAACCTACTGTGAAAAAACCTTCTGCTTAGTCGGTCATATCTCGAAAGAGACATGATCGACCATTCGTGTATCACGTATGGCAGTTAACCGATTGAAATATCCAGAATTTTGTCTAGGCCAATATCGAGTGACAAGCACAAGAGAGAAGGGGAAGGCAAAGAGTCAAGTATCTTTACCCAGTTAAGTTGGCGAGGAAGTTAAGTACTATACTTTTTGGAAATCCTCAAATGAGCATATAAAGAATAATTTTAAGTATGGTCAATGAAAGAGTCAAAAATATGTATTTACCCTTTTTGTTCCATGAGGTTCTCTTTCAGGTTTTAGTTGGTCGGCAATTTTTCTTACAGATCCTTTCGGCTGGATATAAATCCTTGAATCACAACTGGAGTTGATAACAACAGCAAACCCTGGTAACAACTGACTACTCACTGCCCAAAACCTATTTTTTATAGGGGCTAACACCTAATTTGCATATTTCTAGAACTTTTAGAACTCTCTAGATTTTATTGGAACATTCTGGCATCTTCCAAACGTTCTATTTCTAATTTCTTTATTTTTACGACTACTTCATGAATTAAACTTTCTTGGAATAACACTTAGGACTCAACAGAATCCATTACTATAACTTTTTATACATTATTAATATTATTTTTTATATATAAATGCATCTTCATAAGACAATGCTCACAATTGTCTGTATACACGTAAATATAATTTTCTCTTATTCTTTTCTGAGCTATGTTGCTCTCTACTATACAATGGCCGCCTACTCATTTCAGTATAGGCCCAGGTTTTGTTTACCTAGGGCAAGGAAGCAAAACCGTATTAAGATACTCGCTCAAGCACATTTATGGTTGTACAATGCTCGCAGATCTCACTTGTTTTTACTACAACTATTCTGAGTGAACCTTACTTACTGTTTCTTGGAGGGGGCGTATAATCTGATGTACTCAGCAGTTTGAACAAAGCCAGTATGATTTGTGAGCATAATCACCATGGCTCGTGACTTCATTCTTGCATAACCATTAACAGATTCTAAATAGATAAAAGAGAGACAGGAGCTTGTCAATCTAAATTTAATTTGTCAATTTGCTTTGATGATTGCGTTATGTCACTGTCTTTTGTTTGCCCACACATTTCGACGTAAATCAGACGCCATGCGTAAGACCAAAGAGTTCAATAATATCATTGTAGGTCATTCTAAGTAACTTGTGAATCTTCAATGGCATACTTTTGGGTTGTAAAAGGAATTTGATTTCCCTTTTCTATATTTGAAAGGACAAGCTTCATTGAGATATTTTTAATCGGCCGCGGGCGAGTAAAGCAACAAATAATCCTCCAATTAACTTTTTAATCGGCCGAGTCGATCGGGCGAGTGAAATCTCAAAGGCTGCTCATAAATATAGTTTTCTATTTTTTAGTAAGTTAACTTTTTCTTTTGTTTGTCTGTATACACGTAAATATAATTTTGTCTTGTTTTTCTTTTCTGTGCTATGATGCTCTCTTCTATACAACGTCAGTCTACTCATTTCAGTGTACGCCCAGATTTTGCTTACCTAGGGCAAGTAAGCAAAACCTTATTCAGATGGTTGCTCAAACACGTTTGTGGTTGTACAATGCTCACAGATCTCACTTGTTGTTTTTACTACAACTATTCTGAGTGAACCTTAGTTACTGTTTATTGGAGGGAACGTATAATCTGATGTACTCAGCAGTTTGAACAAAGGCCAGTATTTGTGAGCACAATCACTAAATGTAACCGGAAAACTGTGTTGTTACAAATTACTGTACATTTTTCTGGTTCAAATATAACAATTAACAGATTGCTAGCGTTCATTAGAACATGAAAATTATCCAAAACGGAATTTTTTTAATATGTTGTATTGTCATGGCCATGCACGTGTTAAAGCATAAAAAAAAACCTGTTCTATTTACAAACATTTTAGAACATTACTACAGTATTCATAGCTGATTATATTAATTGACGGCTGAAGTGTTTTAATGAATTATTGCCTCGAGAATCTGCAGTTTGCTTTTGTTGTTTTCTTGGTGTAGGATAGTTGCATTATCGATCATTATTTTTTATATTGTGAATGTAGACAGGAATGTTGTTGTAGATGTCTACATAACATTTGTTACCATAACTTACACACCTGAAGATGATCTCGGAAAGAGGTTGAAAGTACTTGGGTACCTTGAGAAATGAATGAAAATAACATCTGCCAAGGTTACAACTCATCTTTTGATTGTAATACATGAAAGATTATCTGTGAGTATGAACGGATTTTATAAAAATAAGCAAACATAATGTTTGCAATTTATTTAATCTGACACACACACACACACACACACACACACACATATATATATATATATATATATATATATATATATATATATAAACTTATTTATAAATGGAACTTTGTCTGCGTGTGTGTGTGTGTGTGTCCGAAACGGCTGAACCGATTTTCTTGAAAATTTACACAGTTGTACTATAAGCGTCTGCGAGTGTTCTTAGCTAGGTTTTGTGTCGAGGTACCCCCGATAAATATCGAAAATCGATAATATCGGGTTATAGAAGGAGTGGTCCGATTTTAATCAAATTTGATACTTTTAGATAAAGATATAAGAAACGATATTCAGAAGTTTCAAGGTTACAGTTCTTACAATCGTGCATAAAATCCATAATATATATATATAAAAGGCAAGATGTTTGTGTGAGTGTCTGTTTATTTTCCTATATGTCTGTATATTTTTCAGCCCTTTTATTTTAGTTTTTGCTTCGGGTTTGGCTCGAAGTACGCATAATTGTAGTTCTTAGTCTCAGCCATGACACCATTTACTCAGAGGACGTATTTAGCCTTCAAAATTCAGTTTTATGTTAAAAAAAAACTTATTTGATATCGATAGCAGGAAATCAAAATTTGACTTACATCCATTCATTTTTCTTTCAGTCTACGTTTTCGGTTTAACTGGAAACAGCTATTGCTTTTTAGTATTTCGTGCCAACGTCCAAAGAGTCTGAGCTCCAAGACCATGGATTAGTTTTAAAGCTTTCATTACACCCGAGCAACGCTGGGCTATACTGCTAGTATATATATATATCAGTGGCAGCTTCTTGTTAAAAGAAAACATCTGAGTGATATTATAGAAATTATTTCAGATATTTATTGTCCTGATGACTAAGTGCTGTGGACCTTATATGAAACATGTCGAACGAGGGTCACTGAGTGAAGTCAGATCCTCAGTTCTTGAAATATTATTTTGTTAGACAAAGGTGATAAAACAAAGAACGTTGTTCTTTATAAGACATCGGTCACTAGCGCCGAAAAGAGAGAGAGAGAGAGAGAGAGAGAGAGAGAGAGAGAGAGACCCACAGAGAATGGACAGAAAAGAAAGATAGTTCGTTCGCTGTGACGTGCAAAAGAAGACACACCCGTTAGATTGTTTCCTCTTCATCTCTATCTCACTCGTCTACAGCAGTCATACAATATGTAAGTTGGTTGGTTGATTTATTTAACCAGCAACATTTTTTAGTTTTGGTGGGGAAGTTAACTATTTGCCCATACCTGGTACCCTACCCCGGGTCAGAGTAGACCTGGGAACAACAGCAATTAAGAGGTGGTTCCATGCTCCTCACAACCTCCTAATCAGAGGCCTTGCTGCCGGATGTAGTTTACCGTCATGCCCAGGTCCACAATATGTAAGAAACTTCAAAGTTTAAAAAAAAAGTTAAAAGGGAATCCTAGTGTAAATTATCTTAAGAGATTGTCTAAATAAATGATAGACCAGATACTGGAATTAATAGTAAGGAGGCAAAATTGCTTAGATATACAGTCAGTCAGTTAAATGCCATACGTTATACACGCCTGGTTGATCATGTCTCGAAAAAGACATGACTGACTGGGGAGAGGATTTTCTCGCAGTAGGTTGCCATTACTTTCAGCGGTAGATTGATTATCAGCCAAATTTCTTTGTGTGTGTGTGTGTGTGTGTGTGTGTGTGTGTGTGTCCGTTACCTATAGACTTCGAAACGGCTGAACCGATTTTCTTGAAAATTTACACAGTTGTATTATAAGCGACTGCGAGTGTTCTTATCTAGGTTTTATGTTAAAAAGAAACTTATTTGATATCGATAGCAGGAAATCAAAATTTGACTTACATCCATTCAGTTTTCTTTCAGTCTATGGTTACGTCCAAAGAGTCTGAGCTCCAGGACCATGGATTACTTTTAAAGCTTTCATTACACCCGAGCAACGCCGGGCTTATGCTAGTAATGTCTAAACTAATGCTTGTACCTGACGAATTTGATACTTTTAGAAGGCATATTTGCAAGAGAAAGGAGAAGGAATCATTGAATGAATTATCTTAAGAACTTGTGTAAATAAATGACTAAACTTGTATTGAAATTAATAGCTGGAGGACTGGCATTGTTTATAATTAAAAAAAATGGAAATTGTAGAAAGCCATAGCCACCAACGTCACAAAATCACGGGACACATAAATGATGAAGATCAACAGATGCGTTGATTCTCTTGCACTCCTAAAGTACTTCCATTCAATTGGTTCACGAACATCTAATCCCAACACACTTACAGTCTCGTTAATATTACATCTGCTTATTAAATTCTTCATTCTCGATTTTAATCAATATCCATTCCCAGAACGAAGCAATGAAAAGTGTTTCTCCACCTGCATTTTTCTTCGTGCCAGACCTTAAAATATATTTGTGGTTCTGGGCATGACGGTAAACTGCATCCGGCAGCGAAGCCTCTAATTGGGAAGTTGTGAGGAACATGGAACCATCTCTTAATTGCTGTTGTTCCCAGGTCCGCTCTGACCCGGAGTGGTAGCACCTGTTAGGGTCCCAACTATGGGCAAACAGTTAACCCCCAAACTGGGGTCAAAACATTATGAAAGTATAAAAATACACTTTTATAGAAATAAATACATAAAAATAGGCTTTTATAGAAAAATATATTTTTTTAAAGGAAAAATGTTACCAACAATGCATTTTTGAAGAAACAATTATGACCATAACACATTTTTGAAGAAAAAAATATTCTCAGCAGTATACTTTTGAATACAAAACTAGAAGACATTTTTTAGTTTAAAAAACAAATAAATAAAAACCAAAAATTTTCATTAAAATCTGATTAAATCAACCTTCTCACTATCTTCATCTCACCCTTTTACACTCAATGGTGTGTAGGGGTAGTAACTTTTTGTTACTGTTTCCGTAACAAACTGCTTTTTATGGGACAGGGTTGTTAGCCCTGCGCCCAATCCCCAAACCCTGGAGGACCGGTGAACCATTCTTAGTCCTTACGTTTACAGCACCTGGTATTCCCAAATGGTCACCCATCTAAATACTGATCAGGATCGATGTTGCTTAACTTCCGTGATCGGACTAGAACCGGTGTATTCAACACGATATAGCCGTAGCTTCTTACTATAACCGAAGATAAGAAACCGAACATAAGAAACTAACTTAAAACCCCACATTTAAAAAATGTATATCCGTGTCTCTTATATCAGAGTCTCTTATATCCGGGTCATAGTGAATATAAAATAAACCAAACCCGGATAGAAGAGAACTTTTATCCGGTCCCGACAACTTTCTTATATCAGGGTTACACTGTACATTGCCACAGGCTCTAATTTGGGACCAGAGAACATCTCCCTTATATCCGGGTCTTTTATATCCGGGTTATGCTGTACCTTTAATATGCGGTTTGTGGAAATATATTGCAAAGTTTTTTATTCCCTTTTTTTCATCAAAGTTGATATAAAAGGTAAATAAGAAAAAATAAAGTTTTATAATTATTTACCATTTGAGACGCCATTGGATTAAAACGTAAGTTTAATGTTAATGAGTACGTAACAAATACATATCGTTAAAGTTAGTTCATGTGTTGTTGATCTCAAACATCAAACTTAATCTTATGTGGCTCTGACATTAGACAAGTTCAACCACCCCCTAATCTATCGGTTGAATTTGAAGTTACTAATGTGAGGGAGTTTTTTAAAAGTTAGTCCTAACTACCCAAAAGATAACGTCTGCAAGACGAAAAGGAAACCATTTAGAACCCAGAAGTGTTCTAATTAAATACCTGGGAAGTGTTCTAACAGAAGACGGAAAATGCTACACAGAGATCCGAAGGCGAATTGGCATGGTGAAAGAAGCATTCCAGAAATTGAATAAAGTGTTAAGAAACAGGACAATTTCGCTAGAAAACAAAGAGATGAGTACTAGATTGCTATGTGATGTCGGTTCTTCAATATGGCAGTAAATGTTGGACAATATCTTCGAAAATGAGGGAAAAAATTTAAGCAGGTGAAATGTGGTTCTACAGAAGGATGCTGCGAATATCATGGACCGAGAATGTGAGGTTTGTGAGCAATGACGAGGTTTTGGAAATGTTGGAAACAAAAAGGAAATTAATACTGAGCATCAGGAAGAGACAACTAAAGGTGGATGATGGAAGGAGGGTTGTATGGTGCAACAGGAGTAAGCGTACTAAGAGCCACCAGGGACAGGGAGATGTTGAAAGCCATGATCGCCTACATCAAGAAAGGACATGTCACATAAAAGAAGAAGAAAATCTGAGGGAACGTCAATATTGTGAGAGATTAGGTAATGATTCGGGCGCTACACATGATATCTACCTGAATGTAATGTTCGTCCTTTATTAAAAGTTATTTTTTTTATAACAGATTAAAGGCCTGAAAATCGAATATTTTTAATGAAAATTTTCGCTTTCGAAACTTTCGTTTTTGGGAATTTTAGATAAAATAAGGTTTGAATATTTCAAAGAAGTTTTATTAACAGTTATTACATTATTCGGACTATTGTCCTCATCTTGTAGCCATTTGTACGATGTTTAATAATAAATCATTCCATTTGTCTGTATTTCTGAGATGAGGTAGTATTTACAGTATTTACATTATTTGGACAATTGTCCGAATCTTTGTAGCCGTTTGTACGACGTTTAATAATAGATCATTCTATTTGTCTATATTTCTGAGATGAGGTAGTATTTACAGTATTTACATTATTCGGACTATTGTTCTCATCTTTGTTGCCATTTGTACGACGTTTAATAATAGATCATTCTATGTGTCTATATTTCTGAGATGAGGTAGTATTTACAGTATTTACATTATTCGGACGATTGTCCTCATCTTTGTTGCCATTTATACGACGTTTCGGCTGTCTTCAGGTGCTAGGAATTTCGAACCTAACCCTTTATTACAATACTTGTGTAGTAGTAATGCCACGATTAGAAGTCAGGAGTTATCTCCTTCTAACCATGCAAGTTACTTGGTATTGAACTCACAACTCAAGTCACAGGAACTAACCAACATCTATGTCCAAGGACAAGAACAACTGAATATTGGAACTTATATACCTAATATCCAGTAACCCTTTTTTACCAGAATTCATATTGCAATTTTTTATGTAAATGGTTTTCTCTAGTATTTTTACCAGAGCTCATATTGCAGTTTTTGACACTATGATTTTTTCTTGCACTCCGTATTACTGGTTCCCAAATTGTATTCATTTCTATGCTTGGTCGGCTTGGGAGATTTTTGAAGCCTAGCATTTGTACTGATTCTTTAAGTTTTATTAAATATAACAGGGAGATTATGAATATTCTTATTACGTTTTTTCCATAAGATGATTTTTAAAATGTAAAAAGAGATTTTCTGGGGGTGTAATGAACGGCGGCTTGGAATAGCAAATCAAAGTGCTAAGTTCGAAGATCCAGGCGAGGCTTTTGCATTCACTTACGCACAAATACTCTTGGAAAATGCATGATTCCATATTTTTACCCAAGATAAGTGTTAAATGGGAGAACTTATATCCGGCAAAATCAAAACTTGTTATCCTAAAAAAATTGTTAATATTATATCCAAACGTCAAAATGAAATATTCTTACAGTCCAAAATATTACACTTGTTTGAATAGACGATTTGTTTGTTTAGCAGTGTTTACACACACACACACACACACACACACACACACACACACACACACACACACACACACACACAGAGCTTAATAAATATAATGTAATCTGGATTCCAACGTGCGTTCTCTTTCGTACGTGGTCCTGGGTATGACAATAAACTATATCCTGCAGCAAGGTCTCTGATTGGGAGGTTGTGAGAAGCATGGACGCGCCTCTTTATTGTTCTTGTTTCCACGTCCACCCTGATCCGAATGTAGTAGCACCTGTTAGGGTCCCAACTATGGGTAAATAGTTTATCTCTAAACTAAAAAGACTAAAAAGTATAAAAATAAACTTTTATAGAAATATATACATACGAATAGACATTTTTGTAGGAAAAATATTACCAACAATACATTTTTAAGGAAAAAATTATTACCATAACATATTTTTGAAGGAAAAAAAATATTACCAGCAATACATTTTTGAATACAAGAAGACATTTTCAGTTTTCTAAAATAAAAATAAATAATGATTTTTTTTTTCTTCAAAATCTGAGTAAATCAACCTACTCACTATAACTGAACATTAAAAAAATACCTGAATATCCATCTTTTTGGCATTAAATAACCCACAGAGGGTGATATGCCGTTAAACAAAACTCAAACTTCTTTGTAGGAGAAACCACCATCAGATCAGTCCACAGAATGTTACATAACTTTTTACGGAATGCACGCCCCTTCGTTCTGATTTCAAAAGCCAAACTCTGCTTGATTTCTTACTTGAAACGTACAGAAAATAATTCTAAAGAATTAATGAATTTATTTTTAATCTGATATTTTTATTCAAGTTCTTTTTTTTACTTTTTAGTGGATACCCGTTTATTAAGTTTTATCAGGTGTGCAGGTCGGTAGAAAACGGGTGGATATTCAAACACGGATATCAACTCAACAAAATAACGCTTGAATTAATAAAAATGTTGGAATAAAAATAGATTTATTAATTCTTTAAGAACCCAGAATGTTGTACTCGCTTCAAATAACAAGCAATGGGTTGATAATCCGTAGAAAAGGATTCCATCAAGGAAGGGACAAAGGAACTGTCCGCAGATTTTATTAAGGTGCCAAGATTTGGTCTGTTTACCGATAACAGAAACAAATTAGATCAAAGTTAAAAATCAGTCCAATAATTAAGAATCCTTTCAAAATGTGTTTTGAATATTTGTATTATCTAATCTAAACTTATTGATAAATGGAACTTTGTCTCTGTGTGTGTGCCTGAGTGTGTGTATGTGTGTATCCGTTACCTATAGACTCCGAAACGGCTGTATCGTTTTTCTTGAAATTTTACACAGTTGTACTATAAGCGTCTACGAGTGTTCTTAGCTAGGTTTTGTGTCGAGGTACCCCCGATAAATATAGAAAATCGATAATCGAAAAAATCAGGGTTATAGAAGGAGTGGTCCGATTTTAATCAAATTTGATACACTCATTAGACAAAGACATAAGAAACGATATTCAGAAGTTTCAAGGTTGCAGTTCTTACAATAGTGCAGAAAATCGATAACATATATATAAAAGCAAGATGTTTGTGTGAGTCTGTTTATCTGTCTGTATGTCCTTTATACATATCCACAATTTTTATCCGATTCTCACCAAATTTCACACAAATATTCTTTAGGCTGAGTCTGAGCTCCAGCACCATGGATTAGTTTTAAAGCTTTCATTACACCTGAGCAACGCCGGGCTATACTGCTACTCGAAAGTAGATGAATATATAGAATATTTTTATCAGTTTCCAAAATGTAAAAATTAGCAACAGGTGCTGCGTTGAGAAAACGGATAACCGAGTTCAAATTCCAGTTGAATTCGTAGCATTCACTTACTGGTAAATACACTTGGAAAAGGTATTAATCCGTCTGTTCTCCCTCCAGCTATGGATTAAATAGCAGAACAGATTGGGTTCTATAGCCTTGATCGGCAACCAGTCCACCACAGAAAGTAATCACAAACTACCCCGGGAAAATATTCTGCCTAGTCAGTCTATTTTTATGTATCACGTTTGATACTAGACTGATTGACTGGCTTTGAGGGGTGAGAGAAAGAGACAATGCAAATTTAGTAAATAAATCGCTTACTAAATTGGAAAAAACTTTTACAAACATAGACCTATCGTCAAATAAATTAATTAAAATGTTTGAAAATTATCCGTTAACAATGTTAGAACAAATTGCACATTAAATGCAAAAACAAAAAACAACTCCCCCCGCAAAAAAATCCTGTTTTATTAATACCAAAGATGGCGGACAAGAACACCTGCGTTGGTATCGGTAGTTTTGACGCCATCAGATTATTTGTTGTTTTCTGAAAAGTCCAAATCTTAATTAAAAGGGAATTTCCCCAATGAATATTTCAGTTTAATTTTTTTCAAGATAATGTCATTGTGAAGACGAAAAATTTTCATCTTCCGGTGAGAATCAGGCTGTAATTTGTGATAAACTGGATTAAACTGACAAAAACTGGTGGGGTCTTGTTCATATCTTTTTTGTTAAAACTTTGTTCTGTAGAGTCGGTTTTGTGATTTCTATGAAGTGAGGATTGATTTGCTTTTTTTTTTTTTACGGCTTATCAACCTTCGTTGTTTAAATTATTTTAAATTGTATGATTGTTTTTGGAGGAACTAAAAGTAATTTTCTTGATGCAATTCTTACTAATTAACCCATCACTGGAGGTTAAAAGGTGAATTCATGAGGAAATATAATGAACCCGACGTAAATTAACTGGGTCCCACCCATTCATAGTCAGGTTAACCAAATGCAGACGACAATTCTACTCCTGCAGCTTCTTCTCTCGCACTTCCCGCCTGTGGAACTCGCTCCCGTATTCTTGCTTTCCTGACGGCTACAACCTCCAGAAATTTAAATGCAAAGTAAATACTCATCTACTAACCACTGGACTCTAGCTCTCTCCCCACCCCCGTATAACCTTCCCTTTCTCTCCACCTATGTATCTGTCATCGCACCTGCTTTCTGTTGTTCCTTTCTAACTAGTTTGTACTCCTCACTATTTTCTAATTAATCTTTTTACATTTATGTAACCCCCTGCACATCAGTGGCGTTTCCACCTTGCTCGGGGTGAAATGATTAAAAAAAAATTAAAAAAAAAAATTGTAACTCGGTTCTCCGATTTCTAATTCTGAGACCTTATCACATCCAACATTACAGCACCTGGTATTCCCAAATGGTCGCCCATCTAAATGACTCTACTTAACATTGCTTAACTTCAGTGATTGTCAGGGAACCGATATTTCAACGTATGGCTGTAAGCCTGTAAAGTGAGGAAAACGTCTCTCCTGGATTCAGAATATTAAAAAAAAATGTCAACCCCAAGCAAGGTAATAAAGCCACTAAAATGTGTGGGTTACTGAATGTTAGAGAATATAAAAAAAAAACAATTATTAAGAAGAGAGATCATTAACGGTACAGTAATTAAGAAAACAGAAAATAACGATTGACGATGAATTTAAATTTGCGAAGATTTAAAATACTGAGATATTCTATACTGCACGTGTAATTAGGACAATCTATTACCGTGTGGAACTAAACAAAGGGTTTTTGTACGAAATTACAACGTATAGCAACTGAAGAAGGTCGGAGCGTGCAATGGCCGAAACGTCGTTAATTTGACATTAAAGATCAGGACATTAGTCTGAACAATATAAATAGTAGAAATACTATTCTCTGTTTATGTTTATTAATAATAAAGTTATGATTCAAAATCTTCCTATATAATTATGCCGTATTACCTATTTGTATGTTACACTTGAGCGATCAGTCCGGCCATTTTAATCAAAGTTCGCTTGAGTTCCTCTGAAGCAAATACCAAGTTTTGACGGCCTGATGGCGTCTCTGGGCAGCAGACAGTAGAAGCAAGCAAATGGACATTACGCAAATCGTTTTCCTTTTCGATATATATTCGAAAACAGAAAGGGACACGGAGACGGAATCAACTTTGTCATGACGACGAGGCGCCAGTTAAAGAGTGGGTTGGCTAATTTCAAATCTGACGTGATATAGAATTGTTGGAAAGTCAGAATTTAGAGGGAATCGCCGGTGAGTTCTGGAAAACCGTGATAGGTTAATTTGAATTCTGACAAAGTGTATTTAATAGAATTATGGTCGGTGCCAGAAAAGTGCAAAATATTCATCCGTCTTCATGAAAAATGTAAAAAAATAAATAAAAGAAGTCTATTAATTTGGTGAAAGTTCGGAGTTTAGCTGTCAAACTAAAATCAATGGGAATGAATAGAACCAAATAACTCGTACGAAAAAATCGGAAGACAGATGATCTCTTTCTATTCGTATATATATATATATATATATATATATATATATATATATATATATATATATCTAATAGAAAGAGATCATCTATATCCGCGAAAGATTGTCCGTGAGTATGAACTGATTTTATTGAAAATAAGCAGACACAATATTTGCAATTTATTTAATCTATCTATCTATCTATCTATCTATCTATCTATCTATCTATCTAACTTAGTCTGCTCATTATCTATCTATCTATCTATCTATCTATCTATCTATCTATCTATCTATCTATCTATCACAGTCTGTTCATTATCTATCTATCTATCTATCTATCTATCTATCTATCTATCTATCTATCTATCTATCTATCACAGTCTGTTCATTATCTATCTATCTATCTATCTATCTATCTATCTATCTATCTCTGTTCATTATCTATCTATCTATCTATCTATCTATCTATCTATCAATATCTGTTCATTATCTATCTATCTATCTATCTATCTATCTATCTATCTATCTATGTTCATTATCTATCTATATCAGTTCATTATCTATCTATCTATCTATCTATCTATCTATCTATCTATCTATCTATCTATCTATCTATCTATCTATCTATCAAAATCAAAATTCTTGTTCTTATCTATCTATCTATCTATCTATCTATCTATCTATCAAAATCTGTTCATTATCTATCTATCTATCTATCTATCTATCTATCTATCTATCTATCTTCGTTTATTCACTATTAATCTGTCTCTCTTTTTGTTTATTTACTAATTATCCATGTATCGTTTAATCAGTAATCTATCTATATAATACTGTCAGGTGTTTATAAGTGTTTTCTAAGATCAATGATTAAAAAGGATCCAGAACGATGAACGCAAATTCTTGTCTTGGCAAATTCCGCTTCTTTTTGAAATTTGTGAACTTGCGCTACAGAATCACAAATAAAGAAATGTATGAAATAACGGAATCTCCATGACTTGAGCCCTGCCAACAGCCGCAATAACTAAAATGTATAACATTGAAGTAATAAATATATTAGCAATCGATAGGATTTCAAATAATGGTCCACGATATGACAGAAAATTGCATCCGGCAACAAGGCGTCTGATTATTTTTGAGGTTATGAGGAGCATGGAACCACCACTTAATTGCTGTTTTCCCAGGTCCACGCTGAGCCAGAGTAGTAGCACCTGTTAGGGTCCCAGCTATGGACCAATATTTAACCCCTAAACTCGGGTCAAAACACTATGAAAGTATTTTAAAAAAATCTTTTATAAAAATATATACATAAAAATAGACTTTGGAGAAAAATATACATTTTTGAAGGAAAAAAAGTATTACTAGCAATACATTTTTAATACAAAACTAGAAGACATCTTCAGTTTTTTAAATTAAAAAAATTGTTCATCAAAATTTGACTAAATCAATCTTCTCACTATAACTGAACATTAAAAAATAACTTAAAACACCACCTTTTTGACATTAAATAACCCACAGAGGTGTTGATATACCATTAAACAAACTCAAACTCAAACTTCAAATAAGCCTTATTTGAAAAGAGCGATGACATCTAGATCCGAGAAAGCTTTTTTCCTGAAAATATTATTTTAAAGAAATAATTTATCAATTCAAACCGAAAACAGGACTGGCTGCTCGGTCTTTGTTGGAAAACGACTAATATTACTATAACTCTTACCATATGCGCATATTATACAGGTTTTGAACCAGGATTCTTCCATCAAGGCCATATTTGAAGAAGAGAGATGTGATTTTGAAACACAGCAATGCAAGGATTAACACAATATTGCTAGATAGATAGATAGATAGATAGATAGATAGATAGATAGATAGATAGATAATGAACAGACTGTGATAGATAGATAAATAGATAGATAGATAGATAGATAGATAGATAATGTACAGACATAGATAGATAGATAGATAATGTATAGATAGATAGATAGATAGATAGATAGATAGATAGATAATGTACAGACATAGATAGATAGATAGATAATGTACAGACATAGATAGATAGATAGATAGATAGATAGATAGATAGATAGATAGATAGATAATGTAAAGACATAGATAGATAGATAGATAGATAGATAGATAGATAGATAGATAGATAGATAATGTAAAGACATAGATAGATAGATAGATAGATAGATAGATAGATAATAATGTACAGACATAGATAGATAGATAGATAGATAGATAGATAGATAGATAATGTACAGACATAGATAGATAGATAGATAGATAGATAGATTGATAGATAGATAGATAGATAGATAGATAGATAGATAGATAGATAATGTACAGACATAGATAGATAGGTAGACAGATAGATAGATAGATAGATAATGTACAGACATAGATAGATAGATAGATAGATAGATAGATAGATAGATAGATAATGTACAGACATAGATAGATAGATAGATAGATAGATAGATAGATAGATAGATAGATAGATAGATAATGTACAGACGTAGATAGATAGATAGATAGATAGATAGATAGATAGATAGATAGATAGATAGATAATGTACAGACGTAGATAGATAGATAGATAGATAGATAGATAGATAGATAGATAGATAGATAAGTACAGGCATAGATAGATAGATAGATAGATAGATAGATAGATAGATAGATAGATAATGTACAGGCATAGATAGATAGATAGATAGATAGATAGATAGATAGATAATGTAGAGACATAGATAGATAGATAGATAGATAGATAGATAGATAGATAGATAGATAATGTACAGACATAGATAGATAGATAGATAGACAGATAAGCAACAGACTGTAATAGATAGATAGATAGATAGATAGATAGATAGATAGATAGATAGATAGATAGATAGGTCGATTCTCTTTTTACTCAGTGAAATTCATTAGGGAATTCATTTGTAAGGTTGCCAATTAGATTTAATTACTTAACCTATTTTCCTGTCTCTTCACCTTCATAATCAAACCAAACGAATGAAAAAAACTGATTGCTCTTTGCTTTAAAACAAAATTATTTTCTGTGACTGTTGCATAAAAGGCTGAACACCGATTTAAAAGAAAATAGTTGCATTCGATATTCATTTTAGTTGTTGCTGCTGTTGGTAGTCTTCAAATGATGTTGCTTCTGTTTATTTGGTACATTTCTTTGATTGTGATTCTTGAACACCAGTCAACAATATTCAAAGAAGAATGGTCTTTGCTAAGATCCGCAGACGTTTCTCAGTCTTAACCAAAATATGGGAGTCACTTTTGATTGTGGTAGGATTATTCATAATCTGAGAACATATGACTCCCTTGTGAGTGTGGAAATCACTTTCCCTACGTAGTTAGTTAGTTGAGTGCCATACGTGGTACATGATTAAGCGATCATGTCTCTTTCGAGACATGACGACTGGGCAGAAGATTTTCCCGCAGTAGGTTGCCATTACTTTCTGCTGTAGAAAGGCTATAGAACCCAATCAACCATTTACTTTACGCACATCCATTTACTTAAACTCGCTAAGTAGTTTATGCATCATTTTCCTCTGTCCCGCTTGACTTGTGAGTATCAAATTTTCCAAGCCCTCTTTCCTTATTACATGTCCTAGAATTTCCAACTGTCTACTTCTGATATCAGTCAGTCAGTTAAGTGCCATTTATGATAAGGGGCAATCATGTCTATGATTTTCCCGCAGTAGATTATTATTACTTTTTGCAGGTTGTAAATCTAACCTGTCCTGCTATTTCACTCATAGCTGGAGGGAGAAACGACGGATTAATACCTTTCTGAAGGATATTTGCGCGTAAGTAAATGCAATGAATTCAACTAGAATTCGAACTCGGCTCTCCGATTTCTCGTTCCGAGCCGATATCCACTGCACCACATACGTAGTATGCTACTCTAAAACTCTATATGGATAAGTTTGGGTAATCCCACTCGTATCTCATCGCTTCCGCATTGTATATCGTCAAAAAAATTTAACTACCAAACGTTCTCTTCTCCGTTACGGCGTCTATCAGTATCCTGGGTACTTACTTGGAGCAGACGTTTAAATAATAAACTGCAGACCCTACCTTATCTTTGTTCACAAGCTGCTGGCCTGCTACTGCAGGGCTTTTCACTACGGTTCATTTCAATTTTCCCTCTCGGATAGCCATTAATTCTACTGGATTACTGCGCTTGCACCAAGTGTAGCCTCTCCATAAGCATTCAATGGTCAAATGAATATATTTGCAGCACATTTTCTTCCCCAAAACAGAAATTCTATAATTCCGTATATCCAGTGGTGTATGTGCGATGTGGTGCAGTGGATATCGACTCGGAACGTTGAATCAGGGAGCCGAGTTCAAATTCCAGTTGAATTCCTTGCATTCACTTGCGCGCAGATACCCTCCAGTTATGGGTTAAATAATAGGACAGATTGGGTTCTATAGCCTTTGATGGAAACCAGTCTACCGCAGAAAGCAATGACAACCTACTGCGGGATAATCTTCTGCCCAGTCAGTCATGTCTTTTTCGAGACATGATCGCCGAAAGTGTGTATCACGTATGGCACTTAACAGACTGACTGAATATAATAGTTGGAAGCATGATTTAGGCTTTTACTGGGCATAAAGTGGGAGATCAGTTGTATATTGTCATGAAGTAATAAACCGATCCCCCACTAATTACTGCTTAATGATATAATACATCTCTTCTCTCTAGCTATGAGTCAAATGACAGGACAAATTGGGTTCTATAGCCTTGGCTGGCAACCAGTCTACAGCAGAAAGTAATGGCAACCTTCTGCAGGATAATCTTCTGCCCATTCAGTCATGTCTCTTTCGAGACATGATCGCCGAAAGCGTGTATCACGTATGACACTTGACTGACTGATCCATTTAAAAAAAAAAAGGATTATGGGTAGGAAAAGAGAAGGTAACTAAACAATTTTTCAGACCTAATAGAAAATTATAATTTATTGCTTTAAAAAATGAATACTAATACTTTTAATATTAATCAAAATGAAAATTAAATTAATGATCGTTAACGAATTTTAATAATTTTAAAATTAAATCAGAAAATTAAAACTTTTACCGACTTTCGTGAAATTTGATACAGTACCTTCATCTTTTAAACAAAAACTATATACTTCTCTCTTTCTCACCTAACACGTTCTTTATTTCTGTCTCTCTCTCTATCTCGCTCTCTCCGTTTTCTCTCTCTCTCTTTCTCCGTATTCCTTTCTCCCTTTTCTTTTCTTTCACTTCCAACTTTTCTCTCTATTTTCAATGTCACCATTCCTCTATATTTCCCTATCTTTCTCTCTCTCTTTCTCTCTCGGTTTTCTCTCTCCATTTCTCACTATTTCTGTCTCTCTTTTTCTCCCTTTGACTTCTCTTTTCTCTCCTTCTCTATATTCCGCCATTGTCTTTTATTCGCTGCAAAACTCTGTTTATTATTAGTCTGTTTATCTATTCTTACCGTCTCTATTTTTTTGTCCATTACTCCCCCCCCCCGTGTCTCTCTATCTCACCAATTTTCTTCTCTTCCTCTGATTGGAGAGGTACATTGAAAGCCTGAAATAAACACCAGACAAATACAAGTGCAGTCTTTCTTCTAGGAATGTTACCAATAAACAGTGTGGGATGGCATTCGTGCGCCTGTGATGAGTTGGCGTCGATAGGTAAGAAAGTTAAGGGTGAGAGAAATACAGCAGACTTAATAGAAGAGGGAAGTAGCATGGACATGAGTAAAAAAGGTCAATATAGCATGCACAGCTATCCAAATGGAAACATCGAGATAGATAGATAGATAGATAGATAGATAGATAGATAAGAAAGAGACATAGATAGATAGATAGATAGATAGATAGATAGATAGATAGATAGATAGATAGATAGATAGATTACAAGTGAGGAAGATAGATAGATAGATAGATAGATAGATAGATAGATAGATAGAAAGAGACATAGATAGATAGATAGATAGATAGATAGATAGATAAGAAATAAGAAAGAGACATAGATAGATAGATAGATAGATACATACATACATACATACATACATAACAAAGAGACTGCGATAGATAGATAGATAGATAGATAGATAGATAGATAGATAGATAGATAAGAAAGAGACTGCGATAGATAGATAGATAGATAGATAGATAGATAGATAAGAAAGAGACTGCGATAGATAGATAGATAGATAGATAGATAGATAAGAAAGAGAGATAGATAGATAGATAGATAGATAGATAGATAGATAGATAGATAAGAAAGAGACTTAGATAGATAGATAGATAGATAAGAAAGAGACTGCGATAGATAGATAGATAGATAGATAGATAGATAGATAGATAAAGAAAGAGACTGCGATAGATAGATAGATAGATAGATAGATAGATAGATAGATAGAAATAAGAAAGACTTAGATAGATAGATAGATAGATAAGAAAGAGACTGCGATAGATAGATAGATAGATAGATAGATAGATAGATAGATAAGAAAGAGACTGCGATAGATAGATAGATAGATAGATAAGAAAGAGACTGCGATAGATAGATAGATAGATAGATAGATAGATAAGAAAGAGACTGCGATAGATAGATAGATAGATAGATAGATAGATAGATAAGAAAGAGACTGCGATAGATAGATAGATAGATAGATAGATAGATAAGAAAGAGACTGCAGATAGATAGATAGATAGATAGATAGATAGATAGATAGATAGATAAGAAAGAGACTGCGATAGATAGATAGATAGATAGATAGATAGATAGATTACAAAGAGACTGCGATAGATAGATAGATAGATAGATAGATAGATAGATAGATAGATAGATAGATAAGAAAGAGACTGCGATAGATAGATAGATAGATAGATAGATAAGAAATAAGAAAGAGACTGCGATAGATAGATAGATAGATAGATAGATAGATAGATAG
Source organism: Ascarosepion bandense (assembly GCA_037127315.1). Taxonomy (NCBI): domain Eukaryota; kingdom Metazoa; phylum Mollusca; class Cephalopoda; order Sepiida; family Sepiidae; genus Ascarosepion; species Ascarosepion bandense. The sequence continues at coordinate 488,729 of JBBBDQ010001528.1, read as the reverse complement.
ATAAGAAAGAGACTGCGATAGATAGATAGATAGATAGATAGATAGATAGATAAGAAAGAGACTGCGATAGATAGATAGATAGATAAGAAAGAGACTGCGATAGATAGATAGATAGATAGATAGATAGATAGATAGATAAGAAAGAGACTGCGATAGATAGATAGATAGATAGATAGATAGATAGATAGATAGATAAGAAAGAGACTGCGATAGATAGATAGATAGATAGATAGATAGATAGATAGATAGATAAGAAAGAGACTGCGATAGATAGATAGATAGATAGATAGATAGATAGATAGATAGATAGATAGATAAGAAAGAGACTGCGATAGATAGATAGATAGATAGATAGATAGATAGATAGATAGATAGATAGATAAGAAAGAGACTGCGATAGATAGATAGATAGATAGATAGATAGATAGATAGATAGATAGATAGATAGATAAGAAAGAGACTGCGATAGATAGATAGATAGATAGATAGATAGATAAGAAATAAGAAAGACTGCGATAGATAGATAGATAGATAGATAGATATAGATAGATAAGAAAGAGACTGCGATAGATAGATAGATAGATAGATAGATAGATAGATAGATAGATAGATAGATAAGAAAGAGACTGCGAGATAGATAGATAGATAGATAGATAGATAGATAGATAGATAGATAGATATCTCATTCAGTATGTTCATTTATCTATCTATCTATCTATCTATGGTTATTATTAACTAATGGTCTTAGAGGCTATTTGCCTGAAAATCCAGCGACCGAGCCTGTGCAGACAGAAGGGGCATTTCCTTCGCTCCTCGCAGTTACTGGAGAGTCTGTGAGTGAAACTTTTTCTTTTTTAATCACTCTTGTGGAATCAAATTTACAACCCCCCCTTACATTTTAATGTATTTTTCATTAAAGTTTATTTTTAAACGTATTCCACTTTCTCCCAGTGTAATATAACAATCTGGCCCCACCCGAGGAAGGCTGATGTAAGCGAGGGTGTTTCCGGTCGTTGAAAGGAACGGATGTTTGTTTGACCTTATTTCCGGCAAGCAGCGGAAATAACTACAGAGGCAAACAGAACAGGTGTCTCTGAGAATTACGTGGGCGTGCGTGGGCGAGGCAAAACCGGAAGAAAAAGTCCCGGTTCTGGAGATTATAAAAAGACCTCGGCGCACGGATTCGCCAGAGTAGCAGTAGAGAGGAGCGACAGAGATCGGCCGGTGAAGAGAGACACAACAGATACGACGACACTCCCGTCAACCCATTAGAAGCGCGCTCTCTCAATTCTCTGTTCCCTATTCTACACGGTCCATCGTCATTAATAAAAATATAACTTATATTTTTATATATATGCTTGTTTGTTGTTTGTCGATATACAACACCAGTACTGTGAGTAATTCCCCTATTGATATTGTCTTCGTTCAGTCTTTTTCATATTTTTGCCAACGAAGGCCTTGAAAAAGTGTTGGCCGAAAGGTTCCTCGGGTTTTGGGATAAGTATGACGTCTTTTCTTTTTAGAGCAATTTGTGGTTTCTGTGGGTACCGTTCTTTATTCACACACACACACACACACACACACACACACACACACACACACACACACACATATATATATATATATATATATATATATATATATTAGTCATCCACATACAAGCCCGTTTCGCTGTATCACAGTTCATCAGTGTGGCTAGACGCATCCACTTGCTTCTGACCCGGATCGAAACTCGACCGGTTTGTATGTATATAAAAGTGCCTATTTTTGTAGATACAGCTGTTCATACACGATATTATCAGAAAATAAGACCAATAACTAAAGTAGAATTCAAGCCAGCAAGTATCTAAAATTTAATGAAACATTAGTCTATGGAGAAGATTTTCTTAAATTAAGTTCACTGTGTACTTAAACATTATATATAAAAGGTACTCACCTTATATACAATTATTTTTACGCCTAAAGATCTCATAGAACAACATTAGATAAAAAATATCTATCACGATGTCGAAACATCAATAAGCTTTTTACAGGATATATCACGATAATCAGCAAGATAATCCATATCTACCAATCAATGGACACTTGATGATGACCAGAGGGTATTTGGTCGAATCATTGAAAGTTTAACATCTATATTAAACAAGATTTAAGGTATCGAGGCAGCAGATAATTTTCTAAACATATACTGTTAAATATAAGTGTCAATGAATGTAACCTCTCTGAAGATGGCTCATGTGAGCCGAATGCTTAGAAACAACTTAATAAAAAATTATCTAAATGTTGGAGAATTTTTGTCTTTATTTTCGACTGAAATTCAAGCCAAAATATGATGTTTAGAACGGCTCATGATTAAACATAATAGACATTCATTGTCTCTTATATTTAACAGAATATGTTTAGAAAATTAACCAAGATGAGAACAATAGTTCGAAATAATACCAAGGTATCCATAAAAAAGTGGGGGGGGGATTTAAAAGAAAAAATACAAGTAGAGAGGGGAAAGGAAAAGAAGTGGCGGGGAAAAGGAAAAACAGGGTCGAAGGGGTAAAGTTAACAACTTCTTTTACTCCCCCACTACTTCTATTCATGTGACACGGTTAAAATTTGATTTTTGATTCTTTAATACAGACGGAATCTAAAAATCTTCTTCTAATGTCAAGTCATGAATCTCTGTCCCTGCCCATTTTTTATGTCTGGACGACAAATTTTAAATATTTTTTTTTCTATATCCCTCTCCATTCATTTTTTTTTTTTGTTATTTTCAACTTCCTGTGTATGGATATGTTTTTGAGCTCCTTCCGGTATGTGAATTTTTGTACCATATTTGAATTAATAAACTTTTATTTGTGATCGTTGCTGATGAAGCGATAATTTTCTCGCTGAAATAGCTATTCAACTGAATGTAAATATCTTGATATAATATACATATTTGTCTCTGTAAATAGATAATACTATTTAAATCTACCTGGATCATTTTTAATATTGATAAAATTAATATTCATAGGATCTGTTTTTTGGGGATTTTAGCCATATACTCTTCCTTTTTTGGGATTTAATATATATATATATATATATATATATATATATATATATATATATATATATATGCTCACACACCCTGATTGAGCACTTTGGAAGAATGGTAGTCTTTGAAAAAAACAGTAGCTACTCTAGCATCTACGCATCGTTCATTCAGTAATGAATTAGAACACTCTCAGCTACTGGTGTGTATTTGCATGGTATATCACACGCTAAAAGTCTGCTTTCTTTTACCGAACGCCCATACCTCACAGGTAGAATCACCGACTGATGTCAATTCGGTCGGATTTCAATACTAGCTAAAAGCAATCGGATATATATATATATATATATATATATATATATATATATATAGAGAGAGAGAGAGAGAGAGAGAGAGAGAGAGAGGGGGGGGAGGGGCTGCGATGAATGAATTATCGTTTAAATTCCGCAGCAATTTGAATATCACTAGCATCTCATTTTAACAGATATATTTACCGAAAATACACAAACACATCTTGAAATACTAAAGTGTAAATTTGTTCAATAAAATCGACATTGGCGTCAACCAGGCCCTCGTGACGCCTTTGGAATCTCTTGCATCTCTTCTGGGAGGTCTCCTTCCTTAAGATGGTGAATGCTACCATAATCCTTGCATTTATTTTATCTTTGGTTTTAAAATGTTTCTTAGGATGAATTCGAAAATTTTGTTATAGGCTTAATTTGACCTCGTTTCGACTGGTCGTCATTCGTAGTCGAGAGGCCTAAGAGGCGCTAGATCAATTAGTGGCTTCCATATGTGGATAGTGGTCGCAGGTTCGAATCCTGCCGAATGACACACATTTTCGTAATAAAAATTTATTGTAAATAATCAGGCCAATATAAATAATATATAATACTGTTTGATTTTAAACAGAATATCTACTTAAATACGACTATCGATCAAAAATAATGTTCAAACAAATCATTTCATATATATATTCTGGAATTAAGAAAAGACACCTAATGAGACTATTTTTAGAAAAAAAGTTTGAAAACTGTTATTGCCCGAAGAGGACTAACATTATTCTGGAATGCGTTCTCGTCAGACGGAACAAACTTCCGTTTCAACTATTGACATGTTTGTAAAGAAATCTTCTTTCCTGAAAATAAGTGAAGTTGTTTGGTTCCGTGCCAACGTTCCTTCCCCGAAAGAATTATTTCAGGCCCATAGCATGGTCCTCAGTGAGATTCTGCCGAGTTGCATATATCAAACAATTATGATAGTAAGGAAGACTGTCGCTCGTGAAATGTTCCTTTGTTCGCTGTCCACCTGAGAAACTATAAATTATTTGAAATCGTCAATTGATTACGCGGTTTCTTTACGTGGTTTCTACATGAGGTAGTATTTACGACATTTAATAATAGATCATTCTATTTGTTTATATTTCTGAGATGAGGTAGTATTTACAGTATTTACATTATTCAGACTATTGTCCCCATCTTTGTTGCCATTTGTACGACATTTAATAATAGATCATTCTATTTGTCTATATTTCTGAGATGAGGTAGTATTTACAGTGTTTACATTATTCGGACTATTGTCCCCATCTTTGTTGCCATTTGTACGACGTTTAATAATAGATCATTCTATTTGTCTATATTTCTGAGATGAGGTAGTATTTACAGTATTTACATTATTCGGACTATTGTCCTCATCTTTGTTGCCATTTGTACGACGTTTAATAATAGATCATTCTATTTGTCTATATTTATGAGATGTGGTAGTATTTACAGTATTTACATTATTCGGACTATTGTCCTTATCTTTGTAGCCATTTGTACAACATTTCGGCCGTTGTACGTTCCGGTCTTCTCCAGGTGCTAGGAATTTCTAACCGAACCCTTTATTACAATCACTGGGGTATATTATTCTCAATCCTTGCGTAGGGTTACTGGACATTACATTTAAAAGTCGCAAAAATTCAGTTGTTCTTGTTCTTAAGACCACATAGACCACTGGATATAGACGTTGGTTAGTTCCCGTGACTTGACACAAAGAGTTGTGAGTTCATTAACAGGCTACAGCAGTGGTGAACTTGCAGGATTAGAGGGAGATAACTCATGTCTTTCAAAAGAGACACTACTACGCAAGGAATAATGTTCATATACCCCAGTGACAAAGATGAGGACAAACGTCTGAATAAGGTAAATACTGTAAATACTACCTCATCTCAAAAATATAGACTAAGGGTAAGGTTCAAAATTCCTAGCACCTGAAGAAGACCGGAGCGTACAACGGCCGAAACGTTGTACAAATGGCAACAAAGATGAGGACAATGGTCCGAATAATGTAAATACTGTAAATACTACCTCATCTCAGATATATAGACAAATATAATGATCTATTATTAAATGTCGTACAAATGGCTACAAAGATGAGGACAATGGTCCGAATAATGTAAATACTGTAAACTCTTAGTTGCAATTCTGATTTTTGTCTTAAATTTCCCTAATCTACTATTTGTTCTTGCTTTGAATATTGCTGCCACATATGGTAATTTTTTAATCGCAGCTTAGATGTGGCACAAAGTCGAAATTATGGGACACCCAGTGAGGATCGAACTCACTACTCAATTGTATTGATTCTAGCGAGACAAACTTGCTGACCATTACACCTCCTTGAGGTGCCCTCTTGCTGCTACCTATGGTCTTTTATATATTTATGGATTCTTGATCAAACCCAAAGAAGAATATGCCATGTTATTGGTCCTAACCTGGCATCTCGCCTTCAGTCACTTGTCTACAGCTGTGATTTAGCTTCTCCGTAACGTTTCTACAAATACTTTCATGTAATTGTTCTGATCAACTTTGATTTTATGATAGGTTTGGTTTATTTTGTTTTAAGGCATATCAACCTCAATGTGTTATTTAATGCAGACAGGATTTTCACAATAGATTTGTATGAATAGAATATACTTTCTTTGTAAAGTGGGTTTCGTTGAGAGTCAGATGGATTGCTGGCAATATTCTTTCCCCCTTCACGTAATTTTGTTGGTAACATTTTCCCTTCAAAACGTTTTGTTGGTAATATTTTTCATTGAAAAAAGTTTTGTTGGTAAATACTTTCATAGCATTTTGAACTCAGTTTGGAGGTTAACTATTTACCCATAGCTGGAACCCTAACAGGTGCTACCACACTGGGTCAGGGTGGACGTGGAAACAACAGCAATTAAGAGGTGGTTCCATGGACAAGACAACCTCCCAATCAGAGGATTTGTTGTCAGATGCAGTTTACGGTCATACCCAGGACAATTCTTTTATGATATCTAGAATCTATGACTTTAAGCTGATTGAGGGGAAAGGTCTCCTCATTTTATAGTCAAAATGGCTTGGTGTAACTGTAAGTTCTATCATCATCATCGTCATCATCATCATCGTTTATCCATCACACCCAGATGGTGCATAGGGCAGCAACTTTTTATTTTGTTGCTGTTTCTGTAACAAACTGTTTTTTTACGGGGCAGGGTTGTTAGCCCTGCATCCATCACCCAAACCTGGAGGACCGGTGGACCATTCTTGGTCCTTAAGTTTACAGCACCTGGTATTCCCAAATGGTCACCCATTTAACCAGGTTCGATGTTGCTTAACTTCGGTGATCGGACGGGAACCGGTGTATTCAACACGATATAGCCGTAGACCATGCTAACAATGTATTTTTCAGCGGGTTTTCGCTTCTGGAACTCTCTTCCAACTTCTTGCTTTCCAGTTAATTTTAATATTCAAAGATTTAAACGCAACGTAAATCCTAAACTTCTGTGATATTAATTTTTCTTCTTTTGTTGTTCTCGTTTATTAATAGTAGTTTTTTTTTCTAATGTTTTCACACTCATTAACATCCTTAAGTCTTAATACCTTTCTTGCCTTACTTGGAGTGGGGGAAAGATTTATAAAAAAAAACCTGTTATGATAAATTTTTCTTTCTTGTATCTCTACTTTATAAACTTGTGTGTAGTACTAGATTGGCAGTTAGGTCCTATCATTTTCTGGTTGAATTTACATAGTGCAACCGTAAGTCCTATTCTAATAGTTTCATCATTTTTATTTATATTCAGACTATTGTCTTCATCTTTGTTGTTTTTGTCACAAGGTTTCGGCCGTTGTATTCTCCTGCCTTTCTCATAAGTATGTCAGTTTGGATAATCTACAGGGGATTCTGAACTGAAACCTCCTTCTAAGCTACAGAGGTAGATTGTTCTCGTTCTGCTACCCACGTCTAGAGATATCGTCTGGTTTTTATTTTATTTAGCACTGCTCAGTAATTGCTCGCCCGTTTCCACTGTGTACAAGTAAACACTCTCCGAACTAACAATCACTAGGCCACCAAAATCACAAACCAATACTTTTAACCACTAGGCCATTGCTCCGTAATAGGTAAAATCGTTGGTTTATAAATTCCCTGTAGGTTTCCCAGATCGATATACACTTGAGGAAGGCCGGAGGACACAACGGCCGAAACGTTGTGATAAAAACAACGAAGATGACGATAACAGTTTGAATATAAATGATGTAAATAATGACAACTCTTTTAAATTTTCTGTATGTCATTTATTTTCCAACGTGTCTACGAACTGATGACTCCCAGCTCAAGCAATTGCAGAAATTTAACTAGACGTGAAGTGATAATAGATTATGCAAAATGTGACACAGAAATCCGAAGTAAATTAGCAAAAGTTGCCTTACAAAAACCAAACAAAGTATCAGGAAAAGATGCTATGTGATATTAATCTTTCAAAAGCACATTGAATTTTGAATTTGAATTTTGTTTAATGGCATATCAACACCTCTGTGGGTTATTTAATGCCAAAAAGGTCAGGTTTTAAGGTTTTTTTTTAATGTTCGATTATAGTGAGATGGTTGATTTAGTCAGTTTCAGTTTGAGTTTTGTTTAACGGCATATCAACACCTCTGTGAGTTATTTAATGCCAAAAAGGTGAGGTTCTTTTAATATTCGGTTATAGTGAGAAGGTTTTTTTAGTAGGATTTTAAAGAATTTGTTTTTGTTTTTATTCTTTTTCATTTTAGAAAACTGAAAATGTATTCTAGTTTTGTATTCAAAAATGTTTTGCTGAGAATAATTTTTTCTTCAAAAAATGTGTTATTGCAATAAATTTTTTTCTAAAATATATTGTCGATAATATTTGTCTTTCAAAAATGTATATTTTTCTATAAAAGTTTATTTTTATGTATGTATTTCTATAAAATTGTATTTTTATACTTTCATAGTATTTTGACCCCAGTTTTGGGGTTAACTATTTATCCATAGCTGGGGCCCTGACAGGTGCTACCACTCCGGGTCAGGGTGGACCTGGGAACAACAGCAAATAAGAGGTGGTTCCATGCTCCTCATAACCTTCCGATCAGAAGCCTTGCTGCAAGATGCAGTTTACCGTCATGCCCAGGACCATCAAAGCGCATTGAATTCTGAACGTTTTTCTCACAAATGGACAGAAAGTTAAAGTTGAAAGTGATGTAGTTCAACAGAAGGATGCTAGGGATAATATGGACAAGAGAGACGAGCCATGGAGAACAAAAATGGAAAGGAAAAGTACACCTTCACTGAAAAATCAGAAATGGGAAGTTTTTGGGTAATATAATGAGGAAATAAGGGTTGGAGAATTTGACTAAGGATATATTGCAGCTAAGATGGGCAGTAAGCAGCCTTTGAGATTTCACTCGCCCGATCGACTCAATCGATTAAAAACTTCATTGGGCGATTAAAGTTTATTGCTTTACTCGCCCGCGGTCGATTAAAGATAAAAGGAAATCTGATTCTGTTTACAACCCAAAAATATGCCATTGAAGATTCATAAGTTACTCAGAATGACCTACAATGAAAGAAAGAAAAACAATACGCATACTTCTTTCAACCACGCATTAAAAAACAAATTTTACATGTAAGTCATTTTTTTATAAAAAATCGTTGATAAAATCAGATTTGTTATTTTTTATTATATATGAGTTGTAGTCAAACAGAAGAAAGAAACTGCGAATTTAGGTACCTCCACTCAATTGCCAAGAAAAAAATACAGCATATCATGATGTTAAAAGGGCTCAAACTTAATAAAAACAAAGTTTTATCTTCAAAATGTTTATGCCATTATTAAGGGGAAAGATAAAATTCACGCTATGTTTACGTAAGGTGACTCTTAAGAAAATGGAGTCGGTCGAGTAAAAGGATTTGGGGGCGAGTAAATTTTCCCTCGCTCTGAACCGCCGGTCGAAGGATTTCTTTTTCAAATCTCAAAGGCTGGCAGTAAGTAAACTACATAACGATCGGGTGTAAATGGATGACGGAATAAAACTGGTAAGGGGACAATTCTAGCTCAGAACAAGGACGCTGTGAAGAGCCATGCATGTATATCCCCTAAAGATAGAAGAGGGAATGAAGAAGAAGGGAATTTAGTTTAAAAAATTATCTTTTACGATTATGCACATTGAAAATACAGCGAAATATCCGAAATCAGCTTGCTTATAATTTGCCAAAAATGTATAAAATGTTGTCAGCGAAATCATAACATAATAAACGTTTTTTTTTCTGCTTATAAGAGAATCAATCCGAAGTGATGATGGCAGAAGAAGACATCTATATATATAAAAAAGAAAACGTTTTTTGGAACATGACAAAAAATGTCTTGGAGAGAAAAAAAAATCCAATAATGGGGATTACAAAAAATAACTGCGAAATAAACCATTTTTTCTGGATCCCGCTGTCGGCCGTTCTGTGTACTTGGATTCTCGCCTATCGCCAGGCTGGTGTTAATTGGACATTTGGAAAGGTTCTTGCCTTTGAGCTATACGATCATTTAATAGTGTAAGCCAGAACATTTGAGTAAAAACTGTTCTCAAGACACGCACACATTTAAGAAGAAAATTCATTCAGGCATTTCTAAGATGCATAAATGTGACGTAGGGCAAGCTGTACCATTAGTTTTTCAGCCGTTTATAAAATCTTTGTAGATATGCCAAAATTTTCTGCAGTATTGGTTTTTTTATGAGTTTAATGAATACTTTCCCTTGGTTTGTTTTTACGTTTTTGTTGTACGGTGGGTAGAACTGTATGATGTTTCTCTTCCTGTTGGGGCCATATCACGTTGAATACACCGGGTGTCGCTCGATCACCGAAGTTAAGCAACGTTTAGCCTGCTCAATACATTTGTTGTACGGTGGGTAGAACTGTATGATGTTTCTCTTCCTGTTGGGGCCTTATGGCCATATCACGTTGAATACACAGGGTGTCGCTCGATCACCGAAGTTAAGCAACGTTTAGCCTGCTCAATACGTAGATGGGTGGCCGCTTGGGAATACAAGGTGCTGTAAGCGTCTAGTGACGGATGTGAGTGCTTACGGTCATATCACATTGAATACACCAGTTCTCGTTCGATCACCGAAGTTAAGCAGCGTTGAGCCTGGTTAGTACTTAGATGGGTGACCGCTTGGGAATATCAGGTGCTTTAAGCGTTTTGTGACGGATGTGTGTTGTGGTGCAGTGGATATCGGCTCGGAAAGAGAAATCGGTGAGCCGAGTTCGAATTCCTGTTGAATACCCTGCATTAATTTAAGTACTGGTACCCTTGGGAAAGGTATTAATCCGTCCCTTCCCTCCAGTTAATAATTCCTCAAATAACAAGGGTAGGACTTGGGGACCCTGCCTTTAAAAACAAATCCCAATGAATCTTGATACTTGAAAAGAAAAAAGTATTACTAGACACAAAACTTATATAATAAATTGTTGAAAGAAAAAGTATTACCAGCATATCGGTCCACGAGCGAACGAACGTGAAACTAAGCTCTTCTACCATTCTGAAGATGAGATTATGACCTTGAAATATTAATGAATAATAAATAGGTAATACCCAACAACTTCTTTATCTTCCTTTATTTTACTAAACGCATTGTGATAGTATTCAAGACTTAACCATACACCTAACTTTATTTGAGGCTCGCGCGGTTGCTCTGGACATCTCCAAGGCTTTCGACAGGGTTTGGCACTCTGGCCTCCTATGCAAACTACGGGGTTACGGTATTACCGGTCGCATGCTTGACTTAATCCAATCTTTCTTAAATAACCGCAAAATGAAGGTCGTTTTGAATGGGCGTGCCTCTTCGTCCTACAGTACGAATGCTGGTGTCCCACAGGGCTCTATCCTGGGCCCGACGCTTTTCCTTATTTTAATCAACGACCTCCCAGATGAGATCAAATCCCAAGTAGGCATCTACGCAGATGACACTACAATATACTCCCGCACCAGTAAGAAACCTGTCGTGGTGGACAGACTGAATCTCGTTGCTGACCTTGAACGGGATCTACACTCTGTGGTGAACTAAGGCAAGAAGTGGCTTGTCAACTTCAATTCGTCTAAGACCAAGCTGTTGTCTGTCAACCATTACAGGCAACCTCTCCTGCCTCCCATAAGCATGGACCAAGCGATGTTCCCGGAGAGCAATACACTAGGTCTCCTCGGACTTACCCTGTCCTCAGACCTCAAATGGAACCACTATATTGAATCCATAGCAAAATCTACTGCTAAGAAGGTTGGGTCACTATGTCGATCCAGGAATGTTTTTTCCGCCTGAATCCATCCTGCATAGATACAAGTCAACCATCCGTCCGTGCATGGAGTACTGCTGCCATTTATGGTCAGGCGCCACTGCCGTTCTCATCAGTGTTCTTGACAGGCTCCAAAGGAGAGTCTGTAATGTGATAGGTACTGATCTGGCGGCTCGACTGCAGCCACTTCCCCACCGTCGAAATGTGGTCTCCCTTTGTCTGATCTATAAATACTTTCATGGCTTCTGCTCGGACGAACTTAAGTCACTGGTGCCTCCTCAACAGGTGTTTACTCGTGCAACCAGACTGGCAACTGGGTCCCACCCATTCACAGTCAGGTTACCCAAATGCAGACAACAATTCTACTCTTACAGCTTCTTCTCTCGCACTTCTCGCCTGTGGAACTCGCTCCCGTATTCTTGCTTTCCTGACGGCTACAACCTCCAGAAATTTAAATGCAAAGTCAATACTCATCTACTAACCATTGGACTCTAGCTCTCTCCCCTCCCCCGTATAACCTTCCCTTTCTCTCCACCTATGTATCTGTCATCGCACCTGCTTTCTCAGCTTTCTATTGCTCCTTTCTTACTAGTTTGTACTCCTCACTCTTTTCTAATTAATCTTTTTACAGTTATGTAGCCCCCTGCACATCAGTGGCATTTCCGCTTTGCTCGGGGTGAAATGATTAAAAAAAAATTTTTATTTCGTTCTTTATTTCTTTCGTTTGTTCGTTCGTCCGTTCATTCTTTCTTTCTGTTTTTCTTTCTTCTTCTTGGTGAAACCAAACATGTCGCTGATGTCTTTGTTGTTTTTTTCTCGTGATCAAAATGGTATAGAGGACCATTTATGATGCATTGACAGAACGGCGTAACGTACGTGCTAACTGAGTAACGAAAGAACAAGCAGAATTATAATCCATTTCATTCTCGTGTAAATGAGAACGAAAAGAACTTGCTTTTATTCATCGGCGTTCGGAAAGATTTAATAGGAATGAAATGTAAACACCAAATTATATTCACGCCATTTGATTTCATTGGCTTCTCTTCCTGCTTTCTGTATTCTTATGATCGTCGACCGGGTAACGCGAAGTCATTCAAAAGATGGTTTCTTTTTTCAATAAGACCCACGTGTTGTTGATACGAAGCCACATGAAAGGTACATTTCCTCTTTCATTCTTCTCGCTCTGTGAAATAAAATGAAGAGAAGCCGGATCGAATTATCAGCAAAATTACGCTTGCTAATCTATTATTCGTGTTTCTCCCTCCGTCGAAGCCAAACACCAACAGAATTTCGATAACCGTTTATATATGTAAGTTCTGCATTTTTTTCTTCAAAGGTTTGAATTAAGGTTTATACACAGGATTTTTAACATTTAACGACCTACGTCCGTTTCTGTGACGCGGTCGTTAAACAAGTTTATCGTTAAACGGGTTTATTGCTAAATGAGAATTTGTACGTGTCCCCTATTTCAGGCTGAAATAGGGGACACGTTGAATACACCGGTTCCCGCTCGATCACCGAAGTTAAGCAACGTTGAGCCTGGTCAGTACTTACGTGGGTGACCACTTGGGAATACCAGGTGCTGTTAGCGTTCACGGATGTGCGTTGTGGTGCGGTGGATGTCGGCTTGGAGGGGGAAATCGGTGAGCCGAGTTCCAATTTCAGTCGAGCACACTGCACTCACTTGCGCACTAGTACCCTTGGGAAAGGTATTAATCCGTCCGTTCCCTCCAGTTATGGGTTAAATAACGGGGTAGGACTTGGGACCCTGCCCTTAAACAAATCCCAATGAGACTTGCTCCGTCAGGGAGGAAGCCCGCTCAACCCGACTAGGGTGAATGCGGCATACATACATACATATTTCAGGCGTGCGTAGATAATTCGACAAACAAAATTTTGGTGAAATTATCTGAATATAGGAATACCAACAATAAACATTTAACAAACATAGTTTGCAACCGATATAATCTATTTAAACTTATTTATAAATGGAACTTTGTCTGTGTGTGTGTGTGTGTTTCCGTTACCTATAGTCTCCGAAACGGCTGAACCGATTTTCTTGAAAATTTACACAGCTGTACTATAAGCGTCTGCAAGTGTTCTTAGCTAGGTTTTCTGTCGAGTTACCCCCGATAAATACCGAAAATCGATAAGCAAAAAAATCGGGTTATAGAAGGAGTGGTCCGATTTTAATCAAATTTGATACACTCATACACTTGGGAAAGGTATTAATCTCCCACCTTTTATATGTGTTAATTAAATTGTGTCAGTAAATCTCCAAAAAACCTCTTACAATCTAAACGAATCTTTCTGGATTTAAATATCCTACAAAAGCTTTCTTCAGGTGCTAGGAATTTCGAACCGAACCCTTTATTACAATCACTGGGGTACATTATTCTCATTCCATGTGCAATGCTCCTTTTGGTAGCCATGTAGTTCTCTCCCTTTAACATAACTCTCTAACTTATTTGTTCACCATTGCTGTAGCCTGGTATTGAACTCACAACTCTTTGAGTCATAAATCAACGCCTATTTTATACGAATATTATTTACAGTGTTTGAACTGTTGTTCTCATCTTTATTGTCATATTTACGACGTTTTGGCTGCTGTACACTCCGGCCTTCTTCAGGTGCTCGGAATTTTAAAACAAAACACTTTATTTCGATCACTGGGGTATATAATTCTCATTTCATGTGCAATGCCACTTCTGGTAGCCATGTAGTTATATCCCTTTAAGTCGATTCTCCAAGTTATTTGTTTACCACTGCTGTAGCCAGGTATTGAATGAGGTAGTGAATTCAATACCTGGCCACTGCAGTCATATACCCGGCTGTCTGTCTAGACTGAGTAGGTGATCGATGTCAAAGTCGGCAATTGTTTATTTATTAACTGCTGCTTTTGAGTTGTGGTGTTTGGAAAAAATGTATAATTTTTGCGTTTTCTATTCAAGAAAATTTTATTTTGTTAAAATAAGGATAATGTCCCCACAGGTTTATGTCTGTAGCATGATCTATTTCTCCCATTAATGGATATGTCCTGAATACATATATTCAGGAGAACTCTGCTTGTACTCACAGTTCAGCAAAATTCTCTTTTGATCGGACTCGCTACATTCGGGCGGAGAGGAACCCAATCAAGGCTCTGCCGAAAGGTAGAGTTCCGTCTGAGGTGAACAAAAAAGAGCCCGACTCTGCTTTAAACAAGGTCTACGCGATATTTTTGGCCGATCTTAAGGTCTCAGACTCCCACTATAATTGGCCTTGTGTCGTATCCACTCCAGACATTCGCACTAGTGGGAAGGTAGTGAATATTCATTCATTCATTCAAATTGTCTTTGGATCAGTAAAAAAAAAAAAAAAAAAAAAAAAAAAGATTAGTAAAACTAAGGACTGTTCATTTATTTCAGTATGAGAAGAATGATAACAAGCAGAATGGATAAAAGATGCCTTCATAAACGGACTCCGGTCGATGGATATCAGACAAAAAAATCTCGAAAATAGTACCTTGACGTTGCTGCCGACCTATGACCAGGCAAGAGTACTAGATTTATTTGTTTGTTTGGGTTTTGTTTAACGGTATATCAACACCTCTGTGGGTTAATTAATGCCCAAAAAGGTAAGGTTTTAAAGGTATTTTTTATATTCGGTTATAGTGATTTATTCAGATTTTGATGAAAATATTTTTTATTTTAGAAAACTGAAGATGTCTTCTAGTTTTGTATTCAAAAATGTATTGCTGGTAATAATTTTTTCTTTTAAAAATGTAATATGGCAATATTTTTTTCTTCAAAAATGTATATCTTTCTATAAAAGTTTATTTTTATGTATATATTTCTATAAAAGTGTATTTTTATACTTTTATAGTGTTTTGACCCCAGTTTGGGGGTTAACTATTTGGCCATAGCTGAAACCATAACAGGTGCTACAGTCTGGGTGAGGGTGGACCTGGGAACAACAGTAATTACGAGGTGAGTCCATGTTCATCACAACCTCCTCCCATTCACAAACGTTGCTGCCAGATGCAGTTTACTGTCATACACAGGGCCAAGTATTAGATTTAGCAAAACAAAATGCAAAAAAGTACTTTTTTTAATCGTTTCACCCCAAGCAAGGCGGTAACGCCCCTGATGCGCAGGGAGCTACATAATAGAGTTAAAGTTTAGACAGGAGGAGAGTGAAGAGAAAGACGAACCAGCTACAGGGGGTGAAAAAGAAAGGGCAAGAGAAGGATATGAACACAGGAGTGAAGACAGTTACGAAGGAAGAGAGAAAGTAAAAGAACAAGATACACGGGGTGATGTAGAAAGAGTGACGAGAAAGACGAACCAGCTACAGGGGGTGAAAAAGAAAGGGCAAGAGAAGGATATGAACACAGGAGTGAAGACAGTTACGAAGGAAGAGAGAAAGTAAAAGAACACGATACACGGGGTGATGTAGAAAGAGTGACGAGAAAGACGAACCAGCTACAGGGGGTGAAAAAGAAAGGGCAAGAGAAGGATATGAACACAGGAGTGAAGACAGTTACGAAGGAAGAGAGAAAGTAAAAGAACAAGATACACGGGGTGATGTAGAAAGAGTGACGAGAAAGACGAACCAGCTACAGGGGGTGAAAAAGAAAGGGCAAGAGAAGGATATGAACACAGGAGTGAAGATAGTTACGAAGGTAGAGAGAAAGGAAAAGAACAAGATACACGGGATGATGTAGAAAGAGTGAAGAGAAAGACGAACCAGCTACAGGGGGTGAAAGAGAAAGGCAAGAGAAGGATATGAACACAGGAGTGAAGACAGTTACGAAGGAAGAGAGAAAGTAAAAGAACAAGATACATGGGGTGATGTAGAGAGAGTGAAGAGAAAGACGAACCAACTACAGGGGGTGAAAAAGAAAGGGCAAGAGAAGGATTGTAACACAGGAGTGAAAACAGTTACGAAGGAAGAGAGAAAGGAAAAGAACAATATACACTGGGTGATGTAGAAAGGGCTGGCGTTAAGTTGATAAGAGATGGGAATTGATTTTGCATTTAAAATTCTGATGGTTGTAACTGTCAGTAAATAAGTATATGGAAGGGAGTTCCACAGGCGGGAAGCGCGAGAAATGAAGCTGATGGAGTAGAATTGTCGCCTGCATTTAGTTGATCTAACTGTAAAAGGGTGGGACCTTGTTGCCAGTTTGGTTGCCCGAGTAAATTCTTGTGGAGGGGACACCAGTGACCTAAGTTCGTCAGAGCAGAAGCTGTGAAAATATTTATAGAAATGACAGAGGGAAGCCACACCCTGCCGATGAGAAAGTGGCTGGAGTCGAGCTGCCAGGTCGGGACCAATCACATTACAGATTCTCCTTTAGAGCCTGTCGAGAACACTGAGACGAACAGCAGGGGCGCTTGACCAGACATCAGTATTCCATGCACGGTCAGATTTGTATATGTGCAAGATGGATTCAGGCGGAAAAAAAACTTTCTGGCCCTACACTGTGACCCAAACAGTAACATCCGAGATATCTTCACCCATTTTTCCCACCCATCACATGAAAAACGAGGCTCTTCCAAAATCCAGCCTTAATTAAATTTAATTTTTTTTTCCTCGAAGGTAAAATATATGCAAGGTCATTACACCTGCCTATTAGGGACAAACATTATACATGCAGAAAGCAGAGACCTGTTTGTAGAAGTACAAAATAATCAAAATGGTATCTTGTTCGGCTTTAGTTGATACACTTGGCTGTTTATCAACTACAACGAGAGGCATAACGACTAACGAACTGCCGTTGAAAGCATTGATTCGTATGACGAATAGAAAAAAACTTCTTTAACGCAAAATATATGGTAAAACTAACCGTGTTTTAACAAAGTAGCGATAACTAGCTCATCTCTTTCCATAAAAGTACTGAGATACTGTTTGGTTGACCTAAAAATAATGATGTATTTTATACCAAGGATTAAGTTTGAGTTTTGTTTAACGGCATATTAACCTCTGTGGGTTATTTAATACCAAAAAGATAGGATATTTAAGATATTTTTATTTAATGTTCGGTTATAGTGAGAAGTTTGATTTCGTCAGAATTTTTTATTTTAGAAAACTGAAGATGTCTTCTAGTTTTGTATTCAAAAATGTATGATGGCAATATTTTTTTCTTCAAAAATATGTTATGGCAATATTTTTTTTTTCAAAAATGTACTGTTGGTAATATTTTTAATTCAAAAATGTATATTTTTCTATAACAGTTATTTTATACTTTCATCGTGTTTTGACCCCAGTTTGGAGATAAAGTATTTGCCCATAGTTAGGAGCCGAACACCGGATCAGCAAGTAAGAGATGGTTCCTCACAATCTCCCAATGAGAGGCCTTGCTGCCGGATGCAGTTTATTGTCATACCCAGGAACTCCAAGGAGTAAGATGTCTACTAATAAAAGATTTGTATTGCCACCCTAATATTAAGGCGCAACTTCTTAAGTCAAAAATCATTAGTAGAAAAAAGATCCGGACGCTATAAGAGACAATTTAAAGCGTGTAGATAAACAGTTATTTTGTAACAAGTATTTTTTCTTGTTAAAGCATTTGTTGAGTAAATCAAATCAAATTACTTTAATTAAATTGCTTATTTTCTGTCAATATGCCTCATAAAAGATAAAATAGTTCTTGTCCTAATACTTTTGCACATTACTGTATATATATATATAATTATGCATGCAGTACTGTACAAAAGTATTAGGACAAGAACTATTTTATCTTTTATGAAGCATCAAAATAAAGTTTAAAATAACCCCTGTCCTAACTACTCTATTGAACATCTCTGGGATATTTTGGATACAAAAATTGATAAATCTAATGTTATTTCGCAAGACACACTTTGGGAACAAATACAAGCTGCTTGGCAGGAGATACCATTAGATACATTGAAGAAGCTTGTGATGTTAATGCCTGACAGAATGAAGGCTGTGATCAAAGCAAAAGGCTATTATACTAAATATTAAATTTATTTTGTAACAAGTACTTTTTTCTTGTTAAAGCATTTGTTGAGTAAATCAAATCAAATTACGTTAATTAAATTGTTATTTTCTGTCAATATGCCTCATAAAAGATAAAATAGTTCTCGTTCTAATACTTGTTATTTTCTGTCAATATGCCTCATAAAAGATAAAATAGTACTATATATATATATAACAGCAATATTTTCCAGTTTCTCCTTTCCACTCCCGATAAGCATCTCTGTGTCCTTGTGAGTGATAAACTATCTTTTACTCTAAAACCTCTTTCCTACAGACAAAATATCACATGCCTGTCGCAAGTCTAATGATGTTTCTATGGAAAGTGTCTAGACACACTACATTCCTTAATTCTGCTCGTTTTTATCTTCATCGCTAAGACCCTCACATTGTAGCAAACCATTAGCATATCTTTCGTATCCCATTGGTGAGATATAAGTTCCACTCGAGAAGTTTCTTCTCTAAAACCGTTGCTTTGTGAAACAGACTCCCAAGAGGATGCTTCCTCAATTACTACAATTGGTAAACCGTTACCTTTCCTACTTATCTCCATAAACTGTGGCTTACGGCCATATCACGTTGAATACACCGGTTCTCGCTCGATCACCGAAGTTAAGCAGCGTTTAGCCTGGTCAGTACTTAGATGGGTGACCACTTGGGAATACCAGGTGCTGTAATTTGGTACTCTCATAGACAAAGACATAAGAAACGATATTCAGAAGTTTCAACATTGCAGTTCTTACAATGATCGATAATATATATATATATATATATATATATATATATATATATATATATATATATATATAAGAACGGGGGGTTGCGTGGTGTAACAGGAGAAAATGTGCTAAGAGATAGGGAGACATGGAAAGCCTGAGCAGGTGGACGACAGAATGGGGATGGATGATGGATGTGCGTTGTGGTGCAGTGGATATCGGCTCGGAAAGAGAAATCGGTGAGCCGAGTTCGAATTACCAGTTGAATACCCTGCATTCACTTAAGCACTGGTACCCTTGGGAAAGGTATTAATCCGTCCCTTCCCTCCAGTTATGGGTTAAATAACAGGGTAGGACTTGGGAACCCTGCCCTTAAAAACAAATCCCACTGAATCTTGATACTCGAAAAGAAAAAAGTATTACTAGACACAAAACTTATATAAAAACAACAATAAATTGTTGAAAGAAAAAGGTATTACCAGCAATAAATAAATAAAATTTAGTTGGCAATAAATGACCCGCCGAAGTTTATATGCCATAAAAACAACCAACCAACCATAAACGGCACTTTCTACTGAGACTAGTGTTAGATTGTTGAAAAGTGCTTGGTACGGCATTCTCATAACTGATCAGGAGATTAGTAGTTTGAGGACGGGTGAATCACTTCGTAATTGTTGCTAAGTTCGTCCTGATCTGTTAGGATCCTAATTATAGCAAAATAGTGACCCCACTAAAAAAAAGAAAGAAAAGACCATGAAAGTAAGTATAAAAATACATTTTACATAGCAAAATACCAGGAAAACATTTTTATATAAAAAAGAAGCAACAATACACTTTTATAGAAAAATGACCATTTTTATCTTTAGTTGAACACAATTTTATGTTGTCAAATAAATATATTTGAACACAATTGTATACGGAATTGCGTTCAAAATATATTTAGCCGTAAGCATAAAATTGCGCTCAGGTTTAAATTTCGGCATTAAATAACAACTAAAGGTCAAAGACGAAGAAAAGTTGAAGAAAAAGAAGAAAAAAGAATTAAAAGTATTAAAAGAAGAAGAGGAAGTTAAAAAAGTAGTTGAAGAAGAAGAAAAAGTTAAAGAAGAATTTGCAGATGATGAAGAATAAGAAAAGAAGAATTTAAAGAAAAAATGGAATAGAAAAAAAGCTGAAGAACCTGAAGAAGTTGAAGAAGAAGAAGAAAAGTTTGAAGAAAGAGAAGAAGAGTGAGTTAAATACAGAAGAAAAATTCGAAGAAGAAGAATTTGAAGAAGAATTTGAAGTATAAGAATTTAAAGAAGAACTTGAAGAAGAAGAAGAAGGAGAATTTGAAGAAAAAGAAGAAGAAAAAATAATAAGTAAATATGAATTGCATACTCATCATATTTATTCCTTGGCTCAAATATACATTTTGCGTTTTTTGTCATTTTCTCATTCAGATTCGTTAAACTGAATTCACATTACGTCGAAATTTCCTTCATGTAAAAACTTCAGATATTACTGGGCGGTGGCAGAATATAATCGCTGAATTAGAAAAGATTGTAAAACTGATGATGATAAAGAGAGATATAGAGAATAATCAAAAGTCTTCATCACAAAACCTGGTAAAATAAAATCTTATAATATGGAAAATATAAACAAGATACCTGCAAAGAAATGGTGACTATTCAATGGAAGGAGTCACAAGAAGTCGATTCATTTTCACTTCTTAAAGTCAATCGAAAAACTTGGAGCAAGTTCGTGATTCGTTCTTTTCCGTCCATTTTTTTTTCTTCCTAGGATAAGTTGTGAATAATTTGACTCGATCTGTTTTCGAGAGCGAAAAACCGAAAGGTCAAAGGATCGGAGTTAAATATATATTAATTTTTGTTCTCCCCACTATTTTTTTTTTTTGATTTCCAAGAAAATGAAATTTTAGCTCGCAACTTGCGCCAATTGTGTGCGTGTGTTTAACAAGACGAATAGTTTAGGATTTGATTCGATTTCCGGCAAGTACATTACGCGAAAAGATCAATGAATTTTGTGTTGTCGACTTGGGAGGAGAAAAAAAAATGATGTCGATTCATTGAAAGTAAATCATTGGCTTTAGAAGAAGTGGTTGTGTTGTCCAGAAGTGGAGATGTTACAAATCGAAGAAAGATGAACAATCAAGAAATTACTCACGAAGAAGTCGAGTTAGTAAAACAAAAACAAAAATGAAAAAAGAAAAAAAAATAGAAAAGATAAAGTTGGAAAATTATTAGAAGAGGAAGGCGAAAAAGAAGAATTAAAAAAAGAAGAAGAAGACTTAGTAGAAGAATTAGAAGAAATATGAGAAGAAGAAGATATCGAATAATAATAAAATGAAGAAGAATTGGAAGAAAATGCCGAAAGATAAAAATAGAAGAAAAAGAAGAAGAAGAAGAAGAAGAATTAGAAGAAGCCGAAGAAGAAGAATTTAAAAAGGTTAAAGAAAGAAAAATTAGAAATAAATTAGAAGAAAAATTAAAAGAAGTTAAAGAAGAAAAAGAAAAAGAAGAAGAAGAAAAGATTTTGAAAAAAGAATGAAACAAGATTTAAAAAAGAAAAAATTGGAGAAGACAAAAAGAATTTGAAGAAGAAGAAAACAAAAAAGAATTTAAGAAAAAAGAATTTGAAGAAGACAAAAATAATTTGAAGAAAAAAGAATTTGAAGAAGACAGAAAGAAATTGAAGAAGATGAAGAAGAAGACAAAGAATTTGAAGAAGACAAAAAAGAATTTGAAGACAAAGAATTTGAAGAAAAAGAAGAAGAATTTGAAGAAGAAAAAAGAATTTGTAAAAGAAGAAGAAAAAGAAGAGGAAGTAATTTGAAGAAGAAGAAAAAGAATGTGAATAATAAGAAAAGATAATTTGAAGAAGATAAAAATTTGAAAAAGAAGAAAAAAGAATTTGAAAAACAAGAAGAAGGAAAAAGAATCTAAAGAAGAAGAAAAAAGAATTTGAAGAAAAAGAAGAAAAAGAATTTGAAGAAGAAAAAGAAGAAAGAATTTAAAGAAGAAAAAGAATTTGAAGAAGTTGAAACGAATTAGAAGAAGGAAAATAATAATAAGAAGAAAGCATATTTATCGACGTTGTTTTTCAAAGGCCCTTCTTGCAGGGGGTGGGGTGGGGGTCAGTGGCGAGTGACAAAAACAAACATTTGATTTTCTTTATTCAGCACAGCCAATGAGTCGATAATAACAGAGGCCTCTGCAGAAATATGGAAACCATGACTATAGGAAAAAAAAAAATTTTTCTTCACTACGGTAGCCTTTCTTTCTTTTTTCTTAAATTCCATTTCTTTAATTTCCAGAATAAATATTAACAACTTGTTTTGTTGGTTTCTCATGAAAACAGATTCAAAATAAAAGACACATTGGCCAGATCACTTCCATAGGGCTTTTGACGCAAGAAATGGTTCTTCTTCTTCCATATGCCATGTCCCATCAGGACGTAGGCGACCATGGCTTTCTCCTGTTACACCACGCAATCCCCATTCTGTCGTCCACCTGCTCAGGCTTTCCATGTCTCCCTATCTCTTAGCACATTTTCTCCTGTTACACCACGCAACCCCCCGTTCTTATATATATATATATATATATATTATCGATCATTGTAAGAACTGCAATGTTGAAACTTCTGAATATCGTTTCTTATGTCTTTGTCTATGAGAGTACCAAATTTGATTAAAATCGGACAACTCCATCTTTAACTCGATTTTTTCGATTATCGATTTTCGATATTTATCGGGGGTACCTCGACACAAAACCTAGCTAAGAACACTCACAGACGCTTATAAAACAACTGCGTAAATTTTCAAAAAAATCGGTTCAGCCGTTTCGGAGACTATAGGTAACGGACACACACACACACACACACACACACACACACACACACACAGTTCCATTTATAAATAAGTTTAGATATTGTAATAGAGATGTTGACGCACTTAGAAGGCTTTGGCCTAGACAGGCTTACAGAAATAATAAACTAAATTTACAACAGTGGCAATATACTGGAGGACCTATGCAAATCAATTTTGAAAGTACTACCTAAGAAGCCATGTGCAAAGGAATGTGTACTCCACCGAACAATCAGCTTAATGAGCCACAGAACAAAACTCATCATCCGGATTCTGATGAACAGAGCGAGCAGAAGAATTGGCCCAGAGATAGGACAAGAACAGTGTGGCTTTGTTAAAGATACCGGAACAAGGAATGCGATATTAAACTGATTTTCTGACCACTGGAAGCGACTTGCAAAACTAAAAGGACCTAGCGATCAAGTGCGAAAATCTGAAGAGTTTAAAAGGCACTGGTCAGCGTCAAGACAGTCAGGGGATGGAAGCAGCAAAGACGACAAGATAAAATCAAGAAGCTTCAAGCTGACCCGGATATTCGTCCTCTTTCTCTTTCCTTCTCGTGTGCTGATTTCTTTTACTTCTTTTTTTCCATCCAAAGACATTCCTACCAAACAAACAAACACATACATACGTACATACACATATACTCTTTTAACTATTACTACTACGAACATTTTCTACAACTCTTGATACCCATAACTTTATCATTGAACACAAACTCTACCCTTAACTTCTTAATAATGTTTCTAATTGTACATTAACTTCTACAACTTGTGTTATTTTATTCTTTTAATAAATTTCTATTTTAACTTGAAAAATCTATATTTTATTCTTACACTATTTCACACATTCCAACCTGCCAACAACCAACCTTCTGATGAAAACCTTCTGATGATAAACCTGATGATAATTCTGCATAAATCTTGTGAGCTGTAGGGAGTTCGGTTAAGTCTGACACAAGGCCGATCAAAGAAACATTAACCAGTTTCCTATAGCTGCAGTATCAAATCGTATATCCGCGATGAGTAGTCATTTCACAACTGAAATCGACCTGTGAAACAACAATTGTTTAAAGATCTTTTTTAGCTGTGCATAATGCGATTCCTTAATTTTGCTTTTTTATTTTTAGAAAATGGACATTATACATTGGGAATGAAGGTATTTGACATTTGCCTAAATAACTGCATAATATTTATATATGACGGGATATGCGTAATGAAAAATGAATCGTCAACGAATCTACGATGTTTGACTTTCGCTTTAAAGTAGTCGATCAATTGATATCTATCAAAATTATATTAGCCTGGCATAAGGCCACAATATCGAGAATTCAATTCACAATAGTGATAATGATCTACGAAGTGAGCTTATAGTGGGTTATCCGTTCTAGTGACGAGTAGTTGTGCTGTTGAAATCAGATTAACTGAATTTGGCCTGGTTAGTAGATAGCCCACTATAAGTTATAAAAAGGATTATAAAACAAGAAAATCAAATTGAGTATAGAAACAACATTTATATATACACATATATCAATTACGATTTTTTTTACAAATAAAGTAATGTCTTCAGAATGGGTTCAAAGAACGTTAAAATGTTCATAGCAATAAATGCTGAAAAGAGAGTTTGTGCGCCTGTATGTGGGAGCGTTTGTCAGTTAGGAATGCCTTTGATGTATCCGTTCCTTTGGTTGGGTAAGTAGCTCAGGGGACAGCGAAGAAGAAGATGAGAGGGAAGGAGGCGAGCATAGTGGATTGCTTGACGAGGTCAAGGGACGTGCTAATTACGCTCGTACTTTCTCAACTCTGGCGATGATTCACATGTCGGCTTTTTATTTCGTCTTTGTGGGTTCCAGCAGGTCATTTGGGAATTAACACCTGTATTTAATTCTGGGCTTCCCATTGGCCGATAAATAAAATTCTCGTAGGCTAGCGAACAGGAATTTGATATTTATTAATTTTTGGTTTTCTGCCGGAACATATGCGTGGAGCCAGGTGCCCAAAGACCAGCTTTGGTCATTTGCTTTCTGGTCCTGAGAGTGCAAACATCCGGTCCCTCGCTTTGCTCGGTCGGTATCACCACAAGCTGTCTTGCCCTTTGACTTGTGACATTTGCTGAAAAATTATTGTCTTGAAAAATAGAAATTTTAGAATTGTAAAAAAAAAAAAAAAAAAAAAAAATGAAGATAAAAACCCACAAAATTGAAAGTAAAATTTGACATTAATGCAATAAAGGTAATACAATTTTACCGCATATCAACCCTTGGTGGCTTTTTAATGCCAAATTTTTTAAATGGGACCTAGTGACCTCATTTATTAGTAATGATTAGTCAGACTATCATCATTAACCATTGTAACAGACGGAGATTCAGTGAAAAACATGAAGAGAGTAAAAAAAATTAAAAAAAGAAGGAAATTGAAGAAAAAAAGAAGGAAAGGAAAATTAAAAAGAAATACAAGAAGAAAAATAAAGGAAAGAAATGAAGGAATTAAAATGTGAAAATAATAAAGAAAGAAAAAGAAAAAAATCAGCGTAAATATAAAACAATAACAGAAGAAAAGAAAAAGAAAATGGAAAAAGAAAATGGAAAAAGAAAATGGAATCGGACCCTAGAAGTTATGCTTGGATTTGTTATCGGAGGCCACAATTAAAACAACTTAAGCTACGCAGATGATACAGTGCTGGTAGCAGACACAGAAAGAAAGGATTAGAAATAAAATGCAAGAAAACTGAATGCATGGTCATCAGTAAAAAGGGCAGCCCAATATGCCAAATACAGGTCGGTTATACTAGAATCAATATATATATTTTAAATATCTGGGAAGTGTTCTAACAGAAGACGGAAAGTGCAACACAAAGATCCGAAGCCAAATTAGCATGGTAAAGAAGCATTCCAGAAGTTGAGTAAAATATTAAGAAACAGGACAATTTCGATAGAAACAAAGAAGAGAGTACTGGATTGCTATGTGATGTTAGTTCTTCAATATGGTAGTGAATGTTGGACAATATCATCAAAGATGAAAGAAAAACTTGAAGTAACTGAAATATGGTTCTACAGAAGGATGCTGCGAATATCATGGATCGAGCATGTGAGCAATGATGAGATCTTAGAAATGATGGAAACGAAAAAAAAATAATACTGAACATCAGGAAGAGACAGCTGAAGTTCCTGGGACATGCAATGAGGAAGGAGGGCTTGGAGAACCTGATATTAACAGGCCATATACAGGGAAAAAGAACCAGAGGAAAGCAGCGGATAACATATTTGAAGGACCTAATCAGGTGGATGATGAAACGAAGGTTGCATGGTATAATAGGAAAAGGCGTGCTAAGAGCCATCAGGCATAGAAAAACCGTGATCGCCTACGTCCTGAAAGGACAAGGCACATAGAAGAAGAATATATATGCCAACTGTTTATAAGAAATTATAATGTGGATTTAAAATGGGAGATCAATTCTATGTTATAATCAATATATAAACCGATCCCATGCTAATTTCTATACATTTAAATTCTAGATTTATGGGCTTAAGTTTGTGGATGGCAGAGCGGGATTTGAGTGGTTTAAGAGGAGAAAGCGTGCTAAGGGCCACCAGATGTGGAAAGCCATGATCGCCTACGTCCTGAAGGGACAGGGCACATAGAAGAAAACGAATTGGAAGAACAATAAAGAAAAAAAGTATTAAAAAAATGAAAACAGTAGAAATAAAAAAAGAAAAGGGAGTAAATGACAGTAAAAAAGAAAGAAAGCACGGAAGAAAACATAAAAAAAGATTAAAGAAGGAAGAAAAAGAAAGAAGGTAAAAAAGAAAGAAAGAAACAAGCCCCTCGAAGAAAGGTCAGTTCGGTTCAATCACTCTATATAAAAATGGATACATCTGTCTGTCTGTCTGTCTCTCTGTGTTTGTGTGTCTCCATTCTAACGAACACTTCTTCTATGTGCCCTGTCTCTTCAGGATGTAGGCGATCATGGCTTTCCACGTTTCCCTATCTAGCATGGCCACAAAATGAGGGAGCACTTTATATATTGATTATAACATAGAATTGATCCCCCATTTTATATCCACATCATAATTTCTTATAAACAGTTGGCATATATATTCTTCTATGTGCTTTGTCCTTTCAGGACGTAGGCGATCATGGTTTATCTATGCCTGGTGGTTCTTAGCATGCCTTTTCCTATTATATCATGCAATCCTCGTTTCATCATCCAATCGATTACACCCTGTCACGCAGATGTTTCAATTAATTTGCACAAGAGAGTAGATGCAAACTTTACTTCTAATCTCCTATGTTTTTGTATTTCTCGCCCTGCCTACCCGTGGAATTCTCTTCCGATGTCTTGCTTCTCTAATAACTTCTTCAATGTGCCCTGGCCCTTCAGGACGTAGGTGATCATAGCTTTCCATGCTTCCCTATCCCTGGTGGCTCTTAGCACGCCTTCTCCTGTTACACCACCCAAAACTCACTCTGCCATCCCCTAGCTCAAGCCCATAAATCTAGAATATAAATGTATAGAAACTAGCGTGGCCACAAAGTGAGGGATCAGTTAATATATTGATTATAATATAGATTTGATCCCCCATTTTGTATCCATATTAAAATTTCTTATAAACAGTTGGCATATATATTCTTCTTCTATATGCCCTGTCCCTTCAGGACGTAGGCGATAATGGCTTTCCCTGTCCCTGGTGGCTCTTCGCACGCCTTCTCCTGTTACACCACGCAACTCTCGTTCCGTCATCCCCCTGATTAGGTCCTTTAAATATGTTATCCGTTGCTTTCCCTTCTCTCTTTTCCCTCTATATGGTCTGATTTCAACCAAAATTGGGTTACTTGTCGGTCATGACATGAATCTTTGGTGTACGCAAAAAAATTTCGTATCGTTTTACAGTGCGCGGCAGAAATCATCAAAACGCTTAGAATTACGAAATCTTCACCCCATGCGAATTCAACGAAAATCATTTAACTTTTAGATCAAGATGCGAACCTTTGATGTACACACAAAAAAAATTTCGAATCAATTTAGAGGGTTCGTCAAAAATCAACGGAAAACATAATTTCGGGTGATCTTTTGCGCACTTTTATGCATTTCTCCAAGACGCTTAACTCAAACTCGGCTAAAATCGAGTCACTGGTAGATCAAGATCTGATGCTTTGATATGCGAACAAAAATGTCAATTCACACACAGGGTGCGGCAAAAATTAATGGAAAATATTGGTTTTTGCGATTGTTTATTTCTCCGAAACGCTTAGTTGTATTCTAATAAAAAAGTGTCTTTTTTGTAACATCTACCTTATCATATTCCATAACGATTTCACGTTTTATACAAGGTGCCTACCCCTCCGACGTTGCAGGGACAATGCTTCCACTTCTGTGTCACAAAGTCATCGTATCACATTAAAGGCTTTCGTAACGCCCGCTCCCGTTTTTCCAATTGTACATACATAATTCTCGTTTATTGGCAAAATTGATCAAGCATAAATCTCGTTTTACAAATACAACAAAAACCAATACTAACTTCGCATTTTTTTTCCAGCTTACGCGTCACAACAACCTGGAACTTTTTGAATAAGCACTTGCCATTTCAACATAACGAGCAAAAAAACCACGAGCTATACAGCTAGTACGTTATACACGCTTGGGCGATCATATCTCTTTCAATTCATAACCGACTAGGCCCATGGTTCCCAATACCGAGGTAAATTACCCCAGTGGGATAATGAGCCCATATTTTGGGGGTAATGGATGTTTGGTTTGGGAACTTCAGGACAATATTGCTTCATTTTGTGGGAAATTGGAACTATAAACCAGACCAATTGAAAAGGAAATTTTTGCACAATTTTCTGCACTGGATACCTTTCTTGATAAAGTTAATTCTGAAGACATCCTCAACCACATGAAGAAAGACATCAGTGATCGCCTAAATTGCCTTTTGGAAAACTTACGTAAGTAATTTCCAAACTTGAATAATTCCAACAATGAATGGGTAAGAAATCCATATCTTGTGAGTGAAGATATCATTCCTGATGAGGACTATCCAGCAAAAGAAGAATTTCTCACACTCAGGATGAACAATGCATGGAAGCTTTTGTTTGAGACCAAGTCTGGTCTCGACACCTTTTGGATCTCTCGTCTGCAGGATATACCAACACTAGCCTCTAGAGCAGTACAAATTCTCATAGGATTTTCAACCACTTATTGTAGGAAATATTCTCTCGCAAATTGCTCGAATTTCGGGTCAGAAAAAGAAAATTGCTGACAATTCAACTCGCCGGTCCAATCTCGCCAACTGCTATCCACCTAACCAGTTAACCCTCCTCTTCGCTTCGAGAACGACTGCTTTTATCGGCCGATCAATTTTTTTCCATTGGCCGACAACACAGAGAGGACGCCAAAGATTTGCATACACTCCCATAGCGACTCCTGCGGCGGACTTGTTTTGGGTATGTAATTTTCTTTTTCGCCGTAGTATTAACGCGACGCGCTGTCGCTTGGTTTGACGAGGTAAGTCTCTGTTTTTTTCGCTATGTGAACAAGCTTTTTCTACTGTCCTTGTAATGAAGACCAAGAAACGTAGCAGACTCAACGTGGCAAACAACGCCCGAATAGCCCTTTCACTCACAAAGCCAAGAATAAATAAACTGGCACAGGCAATACAAGCTCAACATTCACATTAAGAATCACGGTTAGGTTACGGCTACTATACCTCTGATTATTATAGATTGGTACTATTGTATTGAATAATTTCCATTAACTTTGTTTTGATGTATGAAAATATAATTACTAATTTTCCTATATTACGGGTATTTGTTCAATGGGTAATGGATAATAGTGAAATTGAATTTTGGGGTAATTGCAGCAAAATGTTGGGAACCTATGGACTAGGCAGACATTTTTCCCACTGCAGGTTGCTATTTCTTTCTGCAGTAGATTGGTTGTCAACTAAAGTTATAAAACGGATAAAGAAGCGACAGATTCATGCCTTTCCCAAGGGTATTTGCACATAAGTGAATGTAAGGAATTCAACCGTAATTCGAACTTAGTTCGCCGATTTCTCATTCCGAGGTTATATCCATTACACCACAACGAACACCCGAGAAATGAACGTAAAACGATCTAAAAAGAAAGGTGAAGCAAAAAATTTTAAACAAAAAATAATAGAAAGGAAAATGAAAGAAAGAAAGAAATAAAGAAAGAGGAGAGAAATAAAGTAGATAGTGAAGGAAAGTAAAAAAAAGTAGAATAAAGAGGAAAAGCGAAAAGAAGGCTCTTAACACTTAATGAATAAATCGTCAATTTATTTACTGTCAATGGAATGAATTTAGCGAAGATGCACCTCAAGAAACGTCTTTGTCTTTCCCCTTTTACCTGTCAGTCTACTTTTAAGGTTAAGTAATTCTTTAGGGGGACAATTCTATTGATGTCAACAAATGACAAAGATTGAATAAAAGCACAAGACAGGGGGCAGGGAACGTGTCGTAAAACTTTTGAGGGCAACTAGGCAAAAATAAAATCGAAGCGAAATCCATTGATGCACAACTAAACAATTGATTCGTGAACGACACTTAATATATTTCCGGTTAGCTGAATCGTCTGATCAAATTAAAACAAGCAAGAAATTATGTTATATACTGAACCAACCGAGGCTCATTTTTTCGTTTTTTTTTTTTTACTTTCTTCTTCTTAATTGGATAAAACAATATTAGACGCTAGCAATGATATACGCAAGATATTTTTAAGCTTATCGACCCATTACGATTTATCTAATTCCGAAACATATTTTTGATTCTAAGGATATTTTCTTTTTTTGCGAGTGAATGCTGCGTTAACAAATCTGGAAAAGAATTTTTCCAGAAAGAAAGTCCTACTATTTAATCAATATCTGGTTGATTGGGAGAGTAGAGGTTTTGAAGAGCCTGGAACCATAGGTGAAACTTAATTGCTGTTGTTCCCGGGTCCACCCTGACTCGTGTTGGTAGCACCTGTTAGGGGGTCCCACATATAGGTAAATGAACCCCTAAGCAAAAAAAAAAAAAAATACTATTTTGTATTTATTTCTGAGATGAGTAATTTTCAATATTCTTGGAATTATTTCGAACTTTTGTTCTCATCTTGGTTGATATAGGTGTTATAATTATAATATAGGTGGCGTGGTGGATATAGTGGTTGGTTATACATGTGTTAATATCATCTAGTGGTCATGGGCTCGATCCTTGGACTTGGTAGTGATAGTACCAAATTCCAAAATGAAAGAACAATAATTGATTTCAGAGGATATTTCGCAATAATCAACGAGATAATCCACACCAGCCAATCTATGAACACCTGATGATGAACAGAGGGTACTTGGTCGAAACGTTGTGTTTATCATAACACCTATATCAACCAAGATGAGAACAAAAGTTCGAAATAATTCCAAGATTATTGAAAATTACTCATCTCTGAAATAAATACAAATTATGACAAGTGACACAAACCCACTAACATAATCCAGTTGTCAAAATCCACCTGACAATGAATATAAAAGGCTCCAAAATACACCACTAAATGGTGGCGTAGTGGATATAGTAGTTGGTTATACATGTGTTAGTACCATCAAACACATGAGTTCGATCCTTGTAGTTGGTAGTGATGAACCAAACTCTAACATAAAAGAACAATAACTGATTTCACAGGATATTTCGCAATAATCAACGAGATAATCCATACCAGCCAATCTATGGACACCTGATGATGCCCAGGGGGCACTTGGTCGAAACGTTGTGTTTATCATAACACCTATATCAACCAAGATGAGAACAAAAGTTCGAAATAATTCAAAGAAAAAATATCAGCATTATATTTTTATATAAAAATTACCGACAATACAGTTATAGCAAAATTATGAACAATGCATGTGCAAAAAAAAGTGAGTAAACAGATTTTATCTGGAGTTGATGTTGGTAAAATTCGCCATAATTTATGGATAAATTGCAGGGATCAGTTTATGTATTGATTATAATAGAGAATTAATCTCCCGAATGTATATTATATAGCAACAACAGTCCATGATGGTCACAAAGTAAGGGATCAGTTTATGTATTGATTATAATAGAGAATTAATCTCCCGAATGTATATTATATAGCAACAACAGCCCATGATGTTCAGGGATTGAAGGTAATGTTGACAACGTTCCTGAATATAGAGTATCCTCTTAGCATCTGTTGACCATGTCCGTCAGAGTATATGGATATAGAGTATCCCCGCGGCACGTAATCTGTTCAATGAAACGACGTCAAAGACCATCACTCTCGAATCAGACACTCTCCAGAATCGGATTTGATCTCCAATATTCGGAAAAAATTGGGTGCTTTTTATACACGTCGCATTGAATATTTGGAGCTTCCTGATTTAGCCTTCTATTGGTGAACTATAAAATAGGTTGACTCATGGGGGTCTGCACAGTATATATGTAACCAAAGTATTGTGGTGTATGAAGGATTGGGAGGTGATGGATGGGTTCTTGTGGTGAATGTGCAAATTGTAATGAATGAATGGGTCGTGATAGGGTTTAGCTAGGTATAGGATAGTTAAGTGAGTACCAAACTCTACCCCTCCCTTTTCGGCCATGTGCCACTATTTTTGTATTATTTACAAGAATAAATATTGTATATATGTGACCAAAAATATCCAACAGTTGAAGGTATACAGGTGTGTTCAAATTATTTAGATTTCGGCATTGAATAACTTATAAAGGTGTTGATATGCCGCTAAACAAAATCAACCAAGCAATTTGGACGAAGGCGGATATGTGGTCATAGAAAGATAAGGATATTAGATAAACGTGAATTATGATGTTATCAATAAGTATTATTACATGAAAAACTATGCGCATGAAAAGTAATATTCTCAAGATTATATGAAACACGAAAAAGAGCAGGACAAGTTATTAAACCTGGAAAAGAACAGGACAAGTTATTAAACCAGGAAAAGTAAGGGACAAGATATTCTAGTGAAGTATTTACTCGTGCCACAAAATTAGCGACTATGTCCCACCCTTTTACTGTGAAACCAATAAATTGTAAACGCAAATTCTACTCCATCAGCTTATTTTTCTCGCACTTCCCGCCTGTAGAATTCCCTTCCACATACTTGCTTTCCTGATAGTTACAATCTCCAAGAATTAAAATGTAAAGTCAATAGTCATTTCCTATCTCACTAACCTGCATCCTCTCTCTCTCTCTCTCTCATGCTCCATTCTCCATCCACTCCACACTCATCAGTATTCTCATCCTTCTCTTACTCACTTCCTGACACCCCCTATAACCTGTCACTCTTTCTCATAATTTTCCTCCTATGTAACCCCCTGCAAAACAGTAGCAGTAAAATGCCTTGCTTGGGGCAATATGATTATAAAAAAAATTCTATACTATTATAATAAAGTGGGGGATCAATTCTAGATTACAACCAATATATAAACTGATCCCTCACTTTATGGCAACATTCATCCTTCTCTTACCCACTTCCTGACACCCCCTATCTTTCTTTCTCATAACTTTCCTCCTATGTAATCCCCTGCAAAACAGTAGCAGTAAAATGCCTTGTTTGGGTCGATATGATTATAAAAAAAGAAGTAAAATTAAAAAAAATTATTGTTTAAAAGATTGCATTCAAATTTTATTTTTAGCTGCAATATTTTAAGTAAGAAATTTTTTTTATAAAGGTTTAATATAATCTTAAGAATATGACTTTTCATGCGCGCATTTTTCCATGTAATCCATGATTTTTCCAGGCATTGCTATTAATTTATTTTAAATTTAATGCTGAAAATCGCATTAAAAATATTAAAAGGAAAAGATTTATATGCAATTGATTAAAAAACAATAAAAAATTGATTATTTATAATTAATTCTGATAATCAATTCTGATAAAATGCAAAGTTTGATTGTGAAAAATGATAAAAGATATCATCAGAATTTAAATGTTGAAAACCGCATGCAAAAATATTAAGCAGAAAAATCTTATAAAGCTTAAGATTTATTATTAGACGCGTTAGTCACTCATTGACTTGTGTAGTTAAACTCCCTTTTAGACTTCACATATTTTGAGGTAAATTTTTTTTCTACTGAACCAAAATTCAAAACATTTTTTTTTCAAAATGTAGATAAGGTGTCTTATCTAACTCTAAACTGTTTGAAATTTGGTTGAGAACTGAATTATTGGTGAAGCTTGAAAGCTGCCTAGATTCACTCAGTGTTGGACTTAAGAATATATTCAGCCACTACCGTGGTTGAATGATGAAAACTTTTAAAATATACTACAAATTTTTGAATTCCTCATGGTTAAGTGTAGATATGTTTGCACACAATCATCTCTATGATAATGACTATGGCTTTAACAGATATTTTATCCGTTTTTAATGTTATATCTTGAAATGCACCCATGACAAAATGAAAATCAGTTTTTAATAACATGGCCTGATCTGAAGAAAGACTACTTTTTTTTTATTCAGTAATACCCCAAGGTTGTGCGCCGTGGTGCAGTGGATATCAGCTCGGAACGAGAAATCAGGAAGCCGAGTTCGAATTCCAGTCGAATTCTTTGCATTCACTTACGCGCAAATACCCTTGGGAAAGGTATTAATCCGTCTCTTTCCTCTAGTTATGGGTTAAACAATAGGACAGATTGGGTTCTGTAGCCTTGGTCGGCAACCAGTCTAGCCCAGAAAGCAATGACAACCTACTGCGGGATTATCTTCTGCCCAGTCAGCTATGTCTCTTTCGAGACATGATCGCCCATGCGTGTCTCACGTATGGCACTTAACTGAATACCCCAAGCGTTTGTGGTGTGGAGATATCGGCCTAGAATGATGTGCCAGAGAGCTGAGTTCGTATTGCAGTCGTATTCATTTATTCACTTACGCACAAAGTTATTGGGAAAGGTATTAGTTCGTCTCTTTTACCCCCAGCTATGGGCTGAACAGCAGAACAGATTAGCTTCTACAACCTTGGTTGGCAAGCGGTTTACCGCAGAAATTAAGTGCAACCCACTACGGAAAAATCTTGTGCCTAATCAGTCATGTCTCAAAGAAGATATGATCACCCAAGCGTGTAGCACGTATGGCAATTAACTGATTGACTGAACACCACAAGCAACATAGTAAATCAACTGAAACGCAATCTGTTACAAGGTGTGGAAAAATTGGAAACTGAAATATTAATGATAAGTAGAAACAGAAACGATTAGTCAAAAGGACAGTACATAACGATTAACACTGAATTTAATTTTTTGCAGATTAAAGCTGGCTGGAAAGCATAGAGCTGAAAGGGAGTTCCACAGTGCGGGAGAAGAAACTGTTGGCATAGAAATTACTAATACGTCCTGCCAACTCACCTGTAAATTAATAAGATTTCGACGACGCCAATCTAGTATTATCGCTTTAAAGAAAAAAGTAAAGTCTAGTATTTGTTTTAATATGCGTTGTGGTGCAATGGATATCGGCTCAAAGCAAGAAATCGGGGAGCCGAGTTCAAATTCCAGTTGAATTCCTTGCATTCACCTACGCGCAAATACCCTTGGGAAAGATATTAATCCGTCTCTTCCCTCCAGTTATGGGTTAAATAACAGGACAGATTGGGTTCTACAGCTTTGGTCGGCAACCAGTCTACCGCAGAAGGCAATGGCAACCTACTGCGGGATAA
This sequence comes from Ascarosepion bandense, assembly GCA_037127315.1. Classification (NCBI taxonomy): domain Eukaryota; kingdom Metazoa; phylum Mollusca; class Cephalopoda; order Sepiida; family Sepiidae; genus Ascarosepion; species Ascarosepion bandense. The sequence goes on along the minus strand of JBBBDQ010001528.1, from coordinate 452,875 downwards.
TCTTCTGCTCAGTCAGCCATGTCTCTTTCGAGACATGATCGGCCAAAGCGTGTATCACGTATGGCACTTAACTGAGTGACTGACTATAATAATTAAAACATGATTAAGGCTTCTACTATACATAAAGTGGGGGATCAGTTTTATATTGTTATGAAGTAATATACTGATTCCCCACTAATTACTACTTAATAATATCCTACATCACTTCTTCCTCTAGCTATGAGTCAAATAACAGGACAGATTGGGTTCTATAGCCTTGGCTGGCAGGCAGTATATTGCAGAAAACAATGGCAACCTACTGCGGGATAATCTTCTGTCAGTCAGTCATGTCTCGTTCGGGACATGATCGTCCAACCTGTATCACGTATGGCACTTAACTGACTGATTTGTTTTAAAGAATCATCTTTGAATAATCTTCAGTGGATAAATCTCGAAGCAGCGTAGTGTGGGCTTGAACTCAGTTCATCGGTTTCGTTTATTAGCGACTGTTTTTCAGTTCTTCGCTGATCGAAATCACGTGCAATATTCCAATGTTGAATCGACGATATTTCCGCAGATTGTAATTATCAGGCGAGAAACGGATGGAAGCATAAAATATGTGATTACCATTTATTTCATCGGCTGAATATGAAAATATTAACATACAGTGCAAAACAAAACAAAAAAAAAAAGAAGGAAAATACTCTCGAATTTAGACTTTTGTGTGCCAGAAATACATTTATTATTAAAGTTAAAACGAAAAAAAAAAAACCGCTTCCTGTGCATGCGCGCTGAAATAGCGGACATAATGTTTTCTATATTATTAAGAATTTTTAATGGAATCCATTTATGGAGGTCGGGTGCTTTGTTTAAGGATTTTGCTTTGGAGATAACTTTCTATAGAATGAGTTGCTGACAAACAAGACCATCAAAACCCCTGAAGGGGAAATCTGCCTTTACCCAACCAATTTTCGAACGGGTTCTCGTGACACTCATTAGTGTCGTGGAGAAGCCTAAATGAACCATTGCTACATTTCCTCCTGATTCTTCAGGGGAAATTTTCACTGCCTTTTTTTTTTCTTTCTTTCATATGTCACCGAATGTATTGTCCATCACAAGCCACTACTTTTTCCCATCATTCTGGTAGCATTTGAATTACACGTCGAAAAAACGATACGTCTTGTGATGCTAACCACAGGGAGACCCATTTTTTCTGGAATCTTCATAAGAATGAAAATGCTGCTCAGCCAGGCCATGTGCCATCAATCAAAACAAGTAATAATCGGATGGAGCAATGTCTTGTGAATACGGCGGGTGGGGCAGGACTTCCCATTTCAGCATTTTCACGCAGATTTTTAAAGAAAAACTCAGTTAAAAAAACAGGTCACAGGTCAATTTTTAACTGCCAACGCTCTGTGTACCAACCTCTGAGTCACTTCGTTATGGATATACACTACCGGCCATAATTATTAAGCAACTCCAGTTTTAAAAAAATGATGTATTTCCTACTATTTTTAGTATTTCTTGCCAAGTGGATAATTCTAAATGAAAATAGAATAGTTCTTTCTTTAATACTGTACAATAACATGTGCACCAAATGAACTGTTTTGGTGTCCAGTTTTCGTGCTCTCTTCCCCATGATAGTCTCTTCTTCTTATTGGTTGGCCAAAGTAAAGGCTTTCTGGCTGCCTTGTAAAACAAAATAATAAAAAAAACATTCTATTTTCATTAAGAATTATCCACTTTGCAATAAATACTAAAAATAGTATGAAATACATCATTTTTTAAAACTATTAGGACAAGAACTATTTTATCTTTTATGAGGCATCAAAATAAAGTTTAAAATCACCCTTGTCCTAACACTTTTACACACTACCGGTAGTGTGCAAAAGTATTAGGACAGGGATGATCTTCCTAAAAACCTCACTGAAATTCAAATAGAGGGTGAAAAGCCAGGTAAATTGCTAATAAATATTGATTATTTAAAACTAGGTGTAAAAGAAATTTATTAAAAAGAAGTTATATTTAATTTTTCCTATTTTCTATTAAACAAATTATTTTGAAACTACTCATTATTCTATTATCCTTGGATATGACTGACTTTTTTCTTATTCCCCCCTCTCGAATTGATAAATCTAATGTTACTTTGCAAGACACACTTTGGGAACAAATACAAGCTGCTTGGCAGGAGATACCACTAGATTCATTGAAGAAGCTTGTGATGTCAATGTCTGACAGAATGAAGGCTGTGATCAAAGCAAAAGGCTATTATACTAAATATTAAATTTATTTTGTAACAAGTATTTTTTCTTGTTAAATCATTTGTTGAGTAAATCAAATAAAATCACTTTAATTGTTTATTTTCTGTCAATATGCCTCATAAAAGATAAATAGTCCTTGTCGTAATACTTTTGCACAGTACCATATATATATATATATATATATATATATATATATATATATATATACTAGGTGCGATTGCTAAATTGTCGCAATTATATTATTATTTCAAAGCAAATGGCTATTATACTAAATATTAAATTTATTTTGTAACAAGTATTTTTTCTTGTTAAAGCATTTGTTGAGTAAATCAAATAAAATTACTTTAATTAAATTGTTTATTTTCTGTCAATATGTCTCATAAAAGATGAAATAGTTCTTGTCCTAATACTTTTGCACAGTACTGTTTGAACAAAAAAATGAGTATAAGCAGTACCCTATAACCTAACAAATACCCTGGGTACATGATAGCAACTCCGACAAACATTGGTAAAAGGATACATGAGAATAACAACACCCAGGAAACAACTTCGGTATCCTTTCTTTACTGTTAACAAATGGCGTATACCACAAAACCCGTAAATTTGAATTTGCTTAGCATTTCTTTTAGAAGCATATTCGAAAACAAAATTAATCTCTGTTATTTATAATTAATTCAAATTTCAAAAAAAGCTATACATAAACAATTTTTCTGCTAATAAATATATTTTTAACTCATATCTGCATAGAAATAATTCATACCAGTTTTGTCTAAATTAATTAACGAGTTAAAAAACACAGAATGCTCGTAATAATAAGCATTGTTGAACTCGCGTATTTCACTCTATTACACATTAGTCGAATGGAACCGAAAAAATAATTGTGGCATTACCTAGTCAAAATAACTTGTTTAACTATCCTTTATTAATTTAATATGGAAATATCTACTTCTATGTGCCTTGTCCCTTCAGAACATAGGCGATCATAGATTTCCACGTTTCCCTATCTCTGATGGCACCCAGCACGCTTTCTCCTATTACATCGTGAAACCTTCGTTCTGCCATCATCCCTCACAGGCCAGTCAAATACGTTACACGCTGTTTTCGCCTGTCTCTTTTTCCCTCTATCTGGCCTGTCAGTATCAGGTTCTCCAAGCCCTCTTTCCTCATTGCATGCCCCAGAAACTTTAGCTGTCTTTTCCTGATACTCAGTATTAATTTTCTTTTCGTTTTCATCATTTCTAAGACCTCATCATCGTTCACTTGCTCGATCCATGATATCCGCAGCATCCTTCTGTAGAACCACATTTCAGTTGCTTCAAGTCTTTCCTTCATCTTTGATGATATTGTCCAGCATTCACTGTCATATTGAAGAACTGACAACACATAGCAATCCAGTACTCTCTTTCTTGTTTCTAGTGAAATTGTCCTGTTTCTTAATACTTTACTCGACTTCTGGAATGCTTCTTTTGCCATGTCAATTCGCCTTCAGATCTCTTTCCGTCTTCTGTTATAACACTTCCCAGGTATTTAAATTTTTGTACCTGCTTGATTCTAGTATCCTTGACCTGTATTTGGCCTATTGGGGTGCCCTTTTTACTGATGACAATGCATTCGGTTTTCTTGCAACACTTTACAGGAAGCATTCCACCTGTTTCTTCTGTCATCTAATTTCCATATGTTTCTGCTTTTCAAACTGTTCTTTATATACTGTCGATGTTCAATTTTGGAATATTGTCTAGCGGAACAGCAGATTCTATGAGTGACCCCTAGCGGCAATAACGCTAGCTAGGCCGCTGTCTCCAAGCAGAAAGTTAAAAAACAAAAAAAAAAATAAAAAAATAAAACAGAAAATTACGATGAAAAATCTATTTACATCAAATCCAATTCACATTCAAGACGTGTTGAAAACTGATCGAACTTTAGAAGGCTTAATCGGGGAAAGAAAATCTATATCAATAAAAAGCCTTTATTACTCGCGTGCCACAAAGAAAAAAACATAATTCGTCAGAAAGTGATATTCTTTTCTTTTCTCCATGCTGGATATTAGAATATTAGAAGGGAATGAAACTACTTGTTTTTCTCTAAGACAATCGATCCGTAACAGTTTGATATCAGACGAATTGGCAAAATTCCACCGCTTGTTCGTATAAAGACACATTTGAAGTAGCATACGGACACACAAACGAACCGATATATATATATATATATATATATATATATATATATATATGTACTATCGGCCATAATTATTAGACAACCACAGTGTTTTAAAAAATAACGTATTTCATACTATTTTTTAGCGTTTATTGCCAAGTGAATAATTGTAAATGAAAATAGAATGGTTCTTTTGTTAATACTGCACAATAACATCAAATATTTATAAATAAATAAATGTTTAAATATTATAAATATTTAATAATTACCTATATTGCAGTTTCATCAATGAAAGAATGAAGAAAATTTAGGGTGATTCGGACGAGTTCATCTTTGCTTCCTTGCCTTGTAAAATTTTGCAAAGTAATAATAACAAAAGAACCATTCTATTTTCATTTAGAATTATCCACTTAAAAATTGTATGAAATACATTATTTCTTTTTAAAAACTGGAGTCGCGTAATAATTATGACCTGCAGTGTATATATATATATATATATATATATATATATATATATATATATATATGTGTGTGTGTGTGTGAATGTCAATAAGAATACATATGGATATAAAATTAAGTACACAGACTTAAAGATATTTTTGCTGTTAAGAAAACATTGTTCGATGTAATAAAATATAACAGCGCAGACTTCGCTGGATAGGCCATGTCCACTGCATGTGAGACGGTCGCATTCCAAAAGACCTCCTGTGTGGAGAACTGGCTTCTGAAGGAAGACCCACTGAGCGGCCTCAACTGCGGTATCTTGACATCATAAAACGATATATGACGGCCGTGGGCATCAATACGGTGTCATGGGAGACCGTAGCAGTCAACCGGTTCAAGTGGAGAGGCACCCTGGCCCAACAACTCAAATCAAGGGAGGAGCAACTAACACAAGTCGTCATGGAGAGGCGGTGTCGCAGAAAGCGAAATGACAGCTCCGACAGACCAGGAACAAAACATAAATGCAGCCTCCGCAACACAGACCGTCACTCCCGCATCGGTTTCTACAGTCGCAGACGCCGACGCTCTAGCCAAGCAGACAACTAGAATGCTACCCATGTCACCCCTGAACGACGGAGGCCTACTGCTATAAAGTATATATTAATAAATATATTCATATAGATAGGTGTGAGTTTGTGATCCTGGGTTTCACGCTCTTGCGATCGTCAGACAAACTGATTAATTTTTTTTTTAAATTGGCTATATGTAGGGCTGCGTATATTGGTGTATTTTTGTGGAAGTGGGAGGAAAATTGAGAGGAAAATTTATGGCCGTGACATACGTAGACATATATACACACTTGTACACTCATTGACGTACGCAGAGACACACACACAAGCGCACCCTCCCACTGGGGCTCACACAAACATAACTGTATGCGAACCGTATGGGCTTTGCGTATATATGTATATGTGTACCGGTGCGTACATAGATACGCATTTATATAAATAATATAATATATATGACAAATTGCATATATATATATATATATATATATATATATATTATCCTATAACACGATTCGAAGTTTTGCGCACTCTGCATTCGTTCTGGAATTTGATAGTTTGGTTCTCGTCTTGTTGATGGTACAGTATTTACATTATTCAGACTATTGTCCTCATTTTTGTTGACATTTGTAGTACGTTTCGGCTGTTGTACACTCCGGCCTTCTTCAGGTGATAGGAATTTCGAACCGAACCCTTTATTACAATCACTAGGGTATATGAACTACATTCCTTGCAGGAAGCCTCGATTGGAAGTCATGAATTATCTCCCTCTAACTCTGCAACTTATTTGTTCACCACTGCTGTAGTATGGTATTGAACTCACTACACTTTGGGTCAACGTCTATATCCTTAAAGAAACATGGCCCAGTGGATATAGATATTAGTTAGTTCTTTACTATATAGTAAGTAAAAAAAGTTCCGAAATTCAAACGCGTTGAATGGCCATTTCAGCGAGAAAAGTCTCGCTTCATCAGCAAAGATCGAAAACAAAAATTTATTAATTCATATGTGGTACAAAATTTCTACACCGGAAGTAACCCCAAAAACATATCCGTACACAGGAATTTAAAATGGTCATTCAACGAATGTAAATTTCGAAATCTTTTGACATACTTTATATATTTGGCACTGTAAATAGATAGTACTATTTACATCGAGCCCTCCACCTTGATCAATTTTGATATTGATAAAATTAATAATCATAGAATCTGGTTTTGGGGATTTTATGTACTTGCTCATACTTTTAGAATTTAAATATTTAAATATCTATCTATCTATCTATCTATCTATCTATCTATCTATATATATATATATATATATATATATATATATATATATATATATATATCGTAAATAACCTAAAGAGCCAACAAACCTACCAAGGTTTCACCTAACCGGATGTTCAGGGAAAGTTGGCTAAAGAGGATACTGATAAAGACAAGATATAGGGAACTCAATAACCCACGTGACCAAAACAAAGAAGACACCAAACACAAAGTGGGGTGGGGGGGGCGTATTTTATTAAAAAAAAAACTCCAGCCAACCAGCGAAGACGGCAACCTGAACATACTAACGACAACACGAAATAAAACTTTCATCCTAATTTAAAAGCCAAGACTTCCTATGTTTACACTTATGTAAAATTTCAGATTTACAATTCAACAAATTATATGTGGGTTCAAATGATGCTAAAGCTAGTTTTTCTTCCCCACACAATCTGCAAAATTTCTGGTCTGACTTGACTTGGTTGCAAACTTCTCACACTTTTTATTCTCTCTCTCTCTCTCTCTCTCTCTCTATATATATATATATATATATATATATATATATATATATACAATACAACAAATCTAGGAGTGAGCCACCACCTACCGCGGTTTCACACAACGGTTCTTCAGGGTAAGAGCCTGAAGAACCGTTGTGTGAAACCGCGGTAGGTGGTGGCTCACTTCTAGATTTCTTGTATTGTAATCTCGCTCTACTTTTTGTACTTTCGTACTTTCGTCTCAAGCACTTTATTGTTAAGGTTTCGTCTTGGGTTTTTTTTCTTTCCAACGGGCACTAGACGTATTGTTCTTGTGCGCTGTTTGTTTCTTTTTTTTCTCCCCCCATTATTTAACCCACGAGGTAGTTCTTGCCGGGTTACTAGACGGTTTAAATTACTGTTAAGTTAGAACTATTTTCGGAAGTTTAGTCTGTTATTATTAGTGTTGCCTTACTGTCATTAAGTTCATTATTTTATATATATATATATATATATATATATATATATAGATTCACAGACATATATGTATATATAAGGGAAAATATGATATATAATAATGAGAAATATGGAAAATTATAATATTTCATATAATGACCAGGACAGATAAACTCATGATGTGTTTAGATGTAAAATTGTTTGACGCCACCGTTCCTGTCATGAAACTTCATTTTGAAGCAAATCTAGTAAAATAAAAAATAAATCTATCCTCATCAATGGACCTTTCACAAAATAGTTTGCCTAGACAATCAAACTGTTGATTATGCTTTATTAAAGAATATCACTTCATCAGGTCAGTTAGTTAAGTGCTATACATGATACACGCTTGGCTATCATGTATCTTTCGAGACATGACTGACTGGACACAAGATTATCCCGCAGTAAGTTGCCATTGCTTTCTGCGGTAAACTGGTTGCCAGCCAAGGCTATAGAACCCAATCTATCCATTGGTGGAAGGAAGAGACGGATTAATACCTTTCCCATGGTATTTGCGCGTAAGTGAATGCAATGAATTCAATTGGAATTCGAACTCGGCTCCCCGATTTCTTGTTCCGAGCCGATATCCACATCCTTTCATCAGGTAAATAAACTAAATAATATAATCTATCTGTTAAGTTCCATACGTGATACACGTCTAGGCGATCATGTCTTTAAAAAGACATGATTGACTGAGGAATTTTTCCCGCAGTAGGTTGCCATTACTTTTTTGCGGTAGACTGGTTGCTAACCAAGACTATAGAACTCAATCTGTCCAGGTATTTAACCAATAGCTGGAGGGAAAAGAGACGGGTTAATACATTTCCCAATGGTATTTGAGCGTAAGTGAATGCAACGAACACAACTGGATTCGAACTCGGCTCATTGATTTTTACGTTTCAAACTGATGTTCGCTGCACATCCAATATAAACAATGCGATAAAAATTTACTCATGAAAGCGAAATAGACAACAAATTACCTTTTCTCGATGATATTCTAAACTTTACGGATGATCATGTAAAAGTAATTGTTTATCGTCATGAAAAGGGTATCGTTAATTTCTATTTACACCATTCGAATCTGATAAGGTAATTTAATTTATTGCTCTTTTTATCCTAAAAAAAAGTTCCCTACAGATTTTGCTTAGAAAGTTTGGCTTTCATTTCAACGTAAAGACTCTGAAGCTAACACACGTCGGGGAAAGACGTCGTTAAAAACCTTTTAGAATTTTTCTCATTATCTTCATTATCTTATATTTGTGTCAGATATTATTATACATTCTACTAACACTTGTGTTATTTAATATTTTATGGGAGTGGTCTTTTTGCGATTGGTTGTTTTTCTGATTTTTATTTTTATTGTGCAGGTGTTTGATTTCGTTTTAATGCGTTTTTTGTGCAGGTGTTTGATTTCTTTTAATGCGGTTTTTTCCTTTTACTGTACGCGTGAGTGGATGTCTGTTTAGTTGTTTGATTTAGTTGGTTTATTCTTGTTATTTAGTTTGTAATATTTTTGTTGTATTGACCTCTTTTCTTGATTTGACCTTTTTCTTACCGTGTTGGCGTATTTGGCCACTTAAACGTTTCATTTTTAGGCCATGGTTGGATGTCTGTGTTCTTGTGTGTGCCTGTGTTTGTGGGCTTTGTATGTGTGTATGCTTTCCGTTTGGTGGTTGTTATATTATTTCTGTTTTTTGTCGTGATCGTGTTTTTATATTTATATTTTTTGTATGTTTTTATTTAATTTTGTTCTCATTTATTGTTATTGTTGTGGTAGAGTAGATTTTTGTTCGCATGTCTACATTTTCCTATTATCTCGCTTCTTTTGTTTAATATTTTACTTTATTTTTTAAAGCTGATTATTGCTAGGCATAATTTACAGCGTTTGCTATTGCTGTTGTGTGGTGGTTCTCTTTTTACTATTTGCCATTTAATTTTGGTGGTAATGTTATTTTCTTTTTTGGTTTCATATGTAGTTTGACAGAATTGTGTTGTTTTTGTATTTTTCAGTGATGTGTGATGTTTTGTTAATATTGAATCTTTCTCTGAATAATGTTTCTGTTGCTATTTTTTTTTTGTTAGTTAGGCATTTATTCTTAAGTGGACAGTCGTTTTTCTTTTGGCATTTACATTTGTTCGTATTGTGTTGTTGTTATTGCTTTTATTCCTCAGTTAAACCATTATAATGTTAACCATTATCTTGCATCTGCTTAATTGCTGTTCTTTTATCGTTCTCTCTTCTTAATAATGTTTTCCTTTTGCTTATATTCTTTCGCGCTCTTTAATCCTCTTGCATTTTAGTCTCTTCATTGTCTTTCTTAGAGGGAAATGATCAAAACAAACACGTCACACAACGCTGTCAAACATCCGGGTAACAATAATCATATTTCCCTAGACGAGTCAACAGGGCTTTTACTTTCACTAGACTAAATACGAAGGGCTTTCACTTTAAGCTGCAATACACTCTATTCTTAATGTTTACACTTCTTCTTCTTCTTCTAAGTGCCATGTCCCTTCAGAACGTTGGCGATCATGGCCTTCTACGTTTCCCTATCCCTGGTGGCACTTAGCAATGTATAGAGACTAGCATGGCCACAAAATGAGGGATCAGTTTATATATTGATTATAATATAGAATTGATCCCCTATTTTATATCCACATCATAATTTCTTATAAACAGTTGGCATATATATTCTTCTTCTATGTGCCCTGTCCCTTCAGGACGTAGGCAATCATGGCCCTCCACGTTTCCCTATCCCAGGTGCCACTTAGCACGCCTTCTCCTGTTATCCCACCCAGACCGTGCTCTGCCGTCCACTAGCTCAAGTCCATAAATCTTGAACATAAATGTATAGAAACTAGCATGGCTACAAAATGAGGGATCAGTTTATATATTGATAATAATATAGAATTGATCCCCCATTGTGTATCCACATCATAATTTCTTATAAACAATTGGCATATATATTCTTCTTCGATGTGCCATGTCCCTTCAGAGCGTTGGCGATCATGGCCCTCCACGTTTCCCTATCCCTGGTGGCTCTTAGCATGCTTTCTCCTGTTATCCCACCCACACAAACCCTGCTCTGTCATCCACTTGCTCAGGCTAGTCAAGTATGTTACCCGCTGCTTTCTCCTATCTCTCTTTCCCTATATCTGACCTGTGAGTATCAGATTCTCCAAGCTCTCCTACTGTCTGATGATACCGAAAGTTGGAAACCGAAACTTCCCAATAAAAATATTTAGAAGCTCTACAATATACATGTATTGGGCTCTTTTGATACAACTATATACTGGACTAATTTGATTTAATTCGGACCAATAACTGGTTAATAATAATAATAATTATATATATATATATATATATATTATTATTAACCAGTTAAAAAAACACCATCCGCGGCCCTACATATAGCCAATTTAAAAAAAAAATTAATCAGATTGTCTGACGGTAGGAAGAGCGTGAAACACAGGGCCACAAACTCACACCTTTTTTTTAAAATTGGCTATATGTAGGGCCGCGGATGGTGTTTTTTTTTTTTGCGGAAGTAGGAGGAAAATTTGTCGTCGTGACAAACGCAGACATATATACACACATTTGTACAACTATTGACGTGCGCAAAGTCACACACATGCGCGTGTGCCCGCCCAACGGAGCTCACACAAACATAACTATATGTGATGTGTATGGGGCATGCCATATATATGTATATGTGTGCCGTTGCGCACATACATACGCATATACTGATCTTATGTTTAGTAAGTTTTTTGTGGGGTATGAAATATAATTGCTACTTTTTCATGTAGGCAAAGTAGGCTTTTTTTTTGTAATGTTGTTGTAGGCAGGTGCTTTAAGTGCATATATATTTATCGGGGGCTACCTCGACACAAAACCTAGCTAAGGACACTCGCAGACGCTTATAGTACAACTGTGTAAATTTTCAAGAAAATCGGTTCAGCCGTTTCGGAGTCTATAGGTAACGGACACACACAGACACACACACACACACAGACAAAGTTCCATTTATAAATAAGTTTAGATATATTCTTTTTTTCTTACAATGATATTCTCTCTCCTTCTTTCTATTTCCCTCCGTTTCTCTCTATTTCTTAGCCTTTCTCTTTGAGAGCATGTATGTGCATAATCGTTTTCCGGCGTTAAAACGCTTTATAGAATCTAGAGTCGATCATTCAGCCATCGGTCATATCTTTATAAACTTTAATTCCATGGGCGCGTCTTAACTACAACTTGAAAGAAGGAATAAATTAAACGCACACAAAAAAATTTAATCGTAATTTCTTTTAAGTGCTGATATTCGTAGGTATGCCTCGAGGTCGGGATATAAAGATTTGATTAAATTTTATTTTAAATGATTAAAAACATTTGTAGACTTTATGAACCGAAATTGTGCGTGTGTATGTGACTTTGCGAGTGTAAAATGTTTGTATACATAAAACCAACGATTATATTTTATTTTAAATTAATTAGAAATCGGGAAAAAATTCTTAGACATTGCCTATAAGCTAGTGCTTAATGTAAGCATGACGGGGTTCTTTTTATTCATCTAAACTTATTTATAAATGGAACTTTGTCTGTGTGTGTGTGTGTCTCTCTCTCTCCGTTACTTATAGACTCCGAAACGGCTGAACCGATTTTCTTGAAAATTTACACAGTTGTACTATAAGCCTCTGCGAGTGTTTTAGCTAGGTTTTGTGTCGACGCACCCCCGATAAATATCGAAAATCGATAATCGAAAAAATCAGGTTATAGAAGGAGTGGTCCGATTTTAATCAAATTTGATACTCATAGATAAAGACATAAGAAACGATATTCAGAAGTTTCAAGGTTGCAGTTCTTACAATAGTGCAGAAAATTGATAATATATATATATATATATATATAAAAGGAAAGATGTTTGTGTGTATCTGTTTATCTGCCTGTATGTCTGTATTTTTTTCAGCCCTTTTATTTTAGTTTTTGCTTCAGTTTTGGCTCCAAGTAGGTATAATTGTAGTTCTTAGTCTCAGCCATGATACCATTTACTCAGAGGACTTATTTAGCCTTCAAAATTCAGTTTACGACGAAACAAACTTATTTGATATCGATACCAGGAAATCAAAATTTGAATTACATCCATTCATTTTTCTTTCAGTCTACGGTTTTGCTTTAACTGGAAACAACTATTGCTTTTTAGTCTTTTGTGCCAACGTCCAAAGAGTATGAGCTCCAGGACCATGGATTAGTTTTAAAGCTTTCATTACACCCGGGCAACGCCGGGCTATCCTGCTAGTTAAATCTAAAGCAAGGAAACAATGTCACTAACACGGAATTTTAGAAAATATCAGATAAAAAACGATAATTGATAACGAAATAAAAACATGAATGAAGAAGATTATTGAATGTTATGGCCATTACTACTGGGTTGGTTCTTTCGCCAAAAATCAAAAACTTGTTGAATGTGTTTCGTCGCTGAAATTAATGGCAAAGAGAAAAGGAAAGATACAGAGACACCAGAGAGACAGTTTGGACACTGATTTTATTTTTGGTTCCAGCGACGTCTTGTTGGGGAAATTCCATCCCGAACAGTTTGGCACGTCTTTACCATCCAAAGTCCAACAGAGAAAGAGAGCTAGTTTATTTTTGGCACCAGGAGGCCTCTCTTTTTGCGCATGCGTCAATTGTCTTTCCTGTCAGAGGACTCCTGGGAGATTTTTATGTTTATTTTATTTCGTACTTTTATTTTATTTTGTATTTTTATTTTATTTCGTAGTTTTTATTTTATTTTATATTTGTATTTTATTTAGTTTTTTTTAATTTTATTTCGTATTTTTATTTAATCCCTGCAAGACAAAAGATATCGATTGACATTGCATTTAAGATTTTGAAGATCAAACTTAACTGAGAAGGAAGAAGTCAGAATAGAATTCCACAAGTAAAATGTAGGATAAAACAAACTCTTAGCATAGAACGTACGATTACATCTATCCACTTCAACTGTAAAATGATGGTACCTTACTGCCAATCCAGTACTGCGCTGAAATTCATATAGTCTAGGTACAAAAGAGAAAATTTTTCAGAATTATTAGAATTAAAATATTCATAGAAAAGAGACAGGAGGGGTAAATTACGACAGTGAGTTACTGGAGAAGAGATGCCAGGTCAAGACAATAACATTGCAGATTCTTCTTAGGATTTTATCAAGAATCTCTAAATACATACCAGACAAGATGTGGCAATAATATTCAAATCACGGACGAATGAACATCGTGTTGCATGCTTGGGCCTCGATCAAAAATCTGCCGAGGCTGACAAAGCAAACCTCGCTGCCGAGCTTTTAAAGGACCTCCAATCTGTGGTGGACTGAGGTAAGAAATGGCTCGTGAATTTTAATACTTCTAAAACGAAGCTGCTATCTGTTAACCATCACAGACAATCACTCCAACCCACAATTAGCATGGATCAGGCTAGTCGCCCTGAAAGCAAAACACTGCGCCTCCTCGGTTTAACTTTCACAACAGACCTCAAGTGGAATGACTATATAGAATCCATAATTAAATCCGCTGCTAAGAAGGTCGGTTCTCTGTAGGGCCAGGAGATTTTTCCCGTCTGAAACCATCCTGCATATCCGCCCGTGCATTGAATACTGCTGCCATACCTGGTCGGGTATCCCTGCTATCCACCTGGGGCTTTTTGATAAAATCCAACGGAGAATCTGTAATGTGATCGATCCCGACTTAGCAGTTCAGACACAGTATGTGGCTTCCCTGTGTCTCTTCTACAAATACTTTCACGGCTTCTGCTCCAATGAACTTAGCTCACTGGTGCCCCTATATATAAATTTACTCGAGCCACAAGATTAGCAACTAGGTCCTACCCTTTTACTGTGAAACAAATGAATTGTAAACGCAAATTCTACTCCATCAGCTTCTTTTCTCGCACTTCCCACCTGTGGAATTTCCTTCCATTTACTTGCTTTCCTGACAGTTACAATCTCAAAGAATTTAAATGTAAAGTCAATAGTCATCTCCTGTCTCACTAACTTACATCATCTCTCTCATGCATTTTTCTCCGTCCATTCCACTCTCATCAGTATTCTCATCCTTCTCTTATCCATTTCCTGACACCCCCTATGACCTGTCACTCTTTCGCATAACTTTCCTTCTATGTAACACCCTGCAAAACAGTGGCAGTAAAATGCCTTGTTTGGGGCGATATGACTATAAAAAAAAAATTCTATACTATTATACTGTGGATATAAAGTGGGAGATCAATTCTACATTACAATCAATATGTAAACTGATCCCTCAGTTTATGACTACAGTCATCCTTCTCTTACCCACTGACACCTCCTATAACCTGCCAATTTTTTTCATAACATTCCTCCTATGTAACCCCCTGCAAAACAGTCGCAGTAAAATGCCTTGCTTGTGGCGATATGATTTTTTAAAAAATTCTATACTATTATAATATGGATATAAAGTGATGGATCAATTCTACATTAAAATCAATACAGAAACTGATCCCTCACTTTATGACCACATTCATCCTTCTCATACCCACTTCCTGATGCCCCCATAACCTGTCACTCTTTCTCATAACTTTCCTCCTATGTAACCCCCTGCACAACAGTGGCAGTAATATGCCTTGCTCGGGGGCGACACTATTATATATAAAAAATGGTAGAAAAAACAAATGTAGGTAAGACATCGCGTGTTACAAAGCCGTGTCCTGGGCGCCAAAGCTTGCAGTATGAACTGGCCCCGCTGATGATATTTTGTGAATATATCGCTGCAAAATATTACTGCTTAGTCGAGAAATCAAAGAACGGTCGATGTAAGATTGAATTTACATATGGAAGTTAAATTGGCATTAGAAAACATACAATTTATTGCTTCTTCTTCTAAAACCTAAAAATCTTATGACAAACAAACTGCAATCTGAAATAAAACCAATAAAGAAGCAACTTGACTGGGATAATAATGTTGGTGACTAATAACACATCGACTACCGGCCATAATTATAAGGCCACCCCAGTTTTTAAAAAAAAATCTTTAGTATTTATTGCCAAGTGGATAATTCTAAATTGAAATAGAATAATTCTTTGGTTCTTATTGCGTTGCAAAATTTTACAAGGCCAATAGCGACAATTTACCCATCGCACCCTGTAGGTTTGTTATATATATATATATATATATACTACCGGCCATAATTATTAGGCCGACCCAGTTTTTTAAAAGAAATGATGTATTTCATACATTTTTAGTAATTATTGCCAAGTGGATAATCCTAAATGAAAATAGAATGGTTCTTTTGTTATTATTTTGCAAAATTTTACAAGGCAACGAAGCGAAGATGAACTCGTCCGAATCACCCTAAATTTTCTTCATTCTTTCATTGATGAAACTGTAATATAGCTAATTATTAAATATTTATAAATTAATTTGATGTTATTGTGCAGTATTAACAAAAGAACCATTCTATTTTCATTTACAATTATTCACTTGGCAATAAACACTAAAAAATAGTATGAAATACATATTTTTTTTTAAAACTCTGGGGTGGCCTAATGATTATGCCCGTTAGTGTATCCTCACTTTGAAAATATGACGCAGCAAAAAATCTTAGACTTTGAACTGGAAATTATTCCGTCTGTAGCACAGACTATACATCTATCATCACCAGAATGGGTTTTATTTAGTTCCATACAATAATTCTTTCCTGTATTTGTCTATATCTCTGAGATAAGGTAGTAACTACATTATTTACATTGTTCTAACTGTTATCCGCATCTTTTTTGCCATATTTACGACGTTTCAGAACTTGTACCCTCCGGCCTTCTCCGGGTGCGAGGAATTTTGAGCTGAATCCTCAATATCCCATAACCTAGATATAGACGTTGATTAGTTCCAGTGACTTGATCCAAAGGGTTGTGAGTTCAATACCTGTCTACAGCAGTGGTGAACAAATAATTTAGAGAGTTGAGTTAAACCGTTGGTTTATTCCAGTGACTTGACCTAAAGAGTTGTGAGTTCAATACCTGGCTACAGCAGTGGTGAAAAAATAACTTAGAGAGTTGTGTTAAAGCGCTGGTTAGTTCCAGTGACTTGACCCAAAGATGTTTGAGTTCAATACCTGGTTACAGCAGTAGTGAACAAAGAACTTAGAGAGCTGAGTTAAAGGGATATAACTATGACATTCGGAAGTGGCATCACACATAGAATGAGAATTATTTACCCCAGTGATCGAAACAAAAGGCTCGGTTCAAAATTTCTAGCCCCTGAAGAAGTCCAGAGCGTACAACGGCGGAAATGTCGTAAACATGGCAATAAAGATTGCAAAAATTGTAAATAATGTAATTTTTTTCTTAATAATCAAATAATTGATTTTTATTACACTAGATAATTTTCCGAAGAATTACTCGGAACAAACCGGGATTAGTATTGAAATATATCATTTATTTCAATATTTGAAAGGCATTACTTCATAGAATATTTCTTAAAGAAATACTTTGGTGACTGAGTAATGATGCCATGATGTTGTACGAAAGAAAAACGTTGACACTAACTGTTGGAAACTTGCGTCAAACTATATTAATGGAATAATCGATGCGTTTTTTTACGCCTCGTCAATTTTTTACGGGTTATTTAAACCAGAAAATTGTTTTTTTTTTGTTCCGATACTAATGTGTCACTGATACAAATTCTACTAATTAACCCATAGCTTGGGCGGGAAGAAAATTTGAATTCATACTTTTCTCAAGGGTATTTATATGTAAGTAAATATAACGAGCCCAATCGGAATTAGAACTTGGCTTTTCGAATTCTAATTCCGAGCCGTTGTCCATTAAGATAACCGCACATCAAAACTTACATTATTTGGAATTTTTAAGCTGTTGCCCCTCTAGCTACTGATCAGATTCGACATTGCTTAACTCCAGTTATCGAAAGAGAATCGATATTTCAACATGATATGGCCGTAGGTCTTATGTCAAATTAATGCACCATAACCATTGGTGTTAGTTTTTATCTGCCTGTAATCAAATAATCATTTTGCAGTTAATTTGAATCTGTTTCGAGTCTATGATGGCAAGAGGTATGGAAGCCGCTACGGAACTTAATGAACCACATGTAAGCTACCGAACAGAGAATAATTTGCTTTGTTTGAACTCAGGGCTGCTTTTGAGATCATACAAAAGAAACAATGTTAAAAGCTTCCGTCATTTTTTTTTTCAAAGACTTGTGGAGACATTGAAGCGTATAACTGCGTCCGTGTCTATACACACGCTTCACTGAAAAGATTTAGAAATATTCTGAGTCTCTAAATTCTTCAAATTTTTTTTCGGTAACCTTATAATCAACTTGGATGTGCGTGGGTGTTGCAGTGGATATCAACTCGAAACGACAAATCGGGGAGCTGAGTTTGAATTCGAGTTGAATTCCTTGCATTCACTTACGCGCAAATACCCTTGAGAAAGTCATTAATCGTATCTTCCCTCCAGTTATGGGTTAAATAACAGGAGGGATTCTGTTCTATAACCTTGGCTGGCAACCAGTCTACCACAGAAAGTAATAGCAACCTACTGCGGTATAATCTTCTGCCCAGTCAGTCATGTTTCTTTCGAGTCATGATCGTCCAAGCGTGTATCACGTATGACACTTAACTGACTGATATTTAACTGACATTCTAATATATTAGGCAAAGAAGTGGACTTGTTAGTTTTGTTTTACGGTATATCAACCTCACTGGGTTATTTAATGCCGATAAGATTTTTAGGATGGGCTCCTAGTATATCTCGTAATATTTTTTTCTTAAAAAATCTATTGTTGGTAATATTTTTTCTTCATTAATTTATTCCTGGAATGTTCAATATAAAAGGCTATTTTTATACTTTCATAGAGTTTTCACTCTGGTTTGGGGGGTAACTATTACCATGGACCTGGGAACAACAGCGATTAAGAGGTGGTTCCGTGTTCCTCACAACCTCACAATCAGAGGTCTTGATGCCGGATGCAGTTCATCATCATATCCAGGACCGAAAAGAGTAGATACAGGTCACTCCTAAGAAGCATGTGTTCAATGGTGTTGTGGAGTTATTTTCGCAGTGGAGGCTAGTATTTGTGCTAAAGTCGGTTCTAATAGGTTCGACGTACAAAACGTCAGGAACTTCATATAATACGTATTACGAAGTGTAATCTTGCCAGGTTACTTTCGTATTCGACTAACTGTCGACTACTATCGTCCAACATCGACTGACCCTCGTTCCTCTTACTACTGCTACTTAAATTAGGTGGGAGAGTCTGTTCACTATAGAATAGGTGTGTTTCACCATAACAAATAAAAAAAGAAAAAAAAAGCGATTTCAAATGAAAAAATCTTTATAAAAATTTAAACAACTAAATCAGTAAATAATATTTTAAAAAATCAAAAAAAAAAAGAATTTGCATAGAGAAGACAGAGAAAGAGTAGAAAAATTATCTTGAAAGATTAATTCAGGCAAGAAATAAAAATAGCAAAGACATCTGGTACTTCTGCTATTCATCTGGAGTTCCTTGAAAAAATCTAAGAAAAAATCTGCAATGTAATCGGTCCTGACCTGGCATCTCGACTTCCGTCACTTTCTCGTGGCTTCCCTCTGTCTTTTCTAGAAATATTTCCATGGGAACTGCTCCGACGATTATTTTCCCTGTTATCCATGAATTTTGGTGTGCTACAAGATTGACTTCGAGGCGCCAAACGTTTACAGACGAAATAGTTAAGGTCAACCTACACTTCTAGTCTAACAGTTTCTTTTCTCTGCAGCCCCTGCACACCAGGGGCAGTAGAATGACTTGCTTAGGGCGATATGATTATAAAAAATGAAAATATTTTCTATACTATTATAAGGTGGATATAAAGTAGGGAATCAATTATGCATTACAATCGATATATAAACTGATCCCTCAATTTATGGCCACTGTCATCCTTCTCTTACCCACTTCCTGACACTCCCTATAACCTATCACTCTTTCTCATAACTTTCCTCCTATATAGCTCCTGCACACCATTGGCGGTAAAATGCCTTGCTTAGGGCGATATGATTATTAAAACAAAATTCTATACTGTTATAATGTGGATATAAAGTGGGTGATCAATTATGCATTACAATCAATATATAAACTGATCCTCCACTTTATGACCACTCTCATCATTTTCTTACACACTTCCTGACACTCCCTCTAACCTGTCACTCTTTCTCATAACTTTCCTCATATATAGCACCTTGCACACCAGTGGCAATAAAATGCCTTTCTTGGGGCGATATGATTATAAAAAAGAAAAAAGTTCTGTACTGTTCTAATGTGGATATAAAGTGGGGGATCAATTATGGATTACAATCAATATATAAACTGATCCCCCATTTTATGACCACTGTCATCCTTCTCTTACCCACTTCCTGACATCCCTATAAGCTGTCACTCTTTCTCATAACTTTCCTCCTATGTAGCTCCTGCACACCAGTAGCAGTAAAATGTCTTGCTTGGGGCGATATGATTATTAAAAACAAATAGATTCTATGACTCTTGGCTATAATTATCATAATCAATTCATAAATCGGTAGATTGACATCAATTAAAGATACTAAGATTAAAACTGACGTATTCACCATTATTGTCCTCCTCCTCCTCCTCCTCCTCCTCCTTGATTATTTTAATTGCCAGATGTGCTCCTAGAGAAGTTGATTCACTACATCGTGCTAGACAATTTTTCTTGCCAGAATTTGTCTTACACATTACATAAGTCAGCCTGTGGAACCCCTTTCCAATCTATTTGCTTCCCTTATAACTACAATCTTCTAAAATATAAATGTGATGTCGGTAGTAGCCATCTTCTATCTTCTTGAATCCCGTTCATCTTTTATCCTTTCTTCAATAATCTCTATACGCAGTCTTTATATATATAATCGTGTCACTCCAAGCAAGGCATTTTACAGCTACTGTTGTGCAGGGGGTTACATAGGAGGAATATTATGAAGAGAGAGAGGTTGCAGGGGGTGTCAGGAAGAGAGTAGGTGAGGGAAGATAGTACTGAGGAGAGTGGGGTGGATGTAGAAAAGCATAAGGGAGAGGATGTAAGTTAGTGAGACAGGAGATGACTGTTGACTTTACATTTAAGTTCTTGGAGATTGTAACTGTCAGGAAAGCAAGTATGCGGAAGGGAATTCCACAGGCGGGAATTTTGAGAAAAGAAGCTGATGGAGTAGAATTTGCGTTTACAATTTATTGGTTTCATAGTAAAAGGGTAGAACCTAGTTGCTAATCTTGTGGCTAGAAGAAATTCGTATATAGGGGGTACCAGTGAGCTAAGTATATCGGAGCAGAAGCCGTGAAAGTATTTGTAGAAGAGACACAGGGAAGCCACATTGCGTCGGTGAAAAAGCGACTGTATTGTAGCTGCCAAGTCGGGATCGATCATATTACAGATTCCCCGCTGGATTCGGTCGAGGACACCTAAGTGGATAGCAAGAGCACCAGAACAGATATGGCAGCAATGCTCGATGCACGGGCGGATGGTAGACTTGTATATGTGCAGCATTGTTTGGGACGTGAAAAACATCCTGGCCTTGCACAGAGAACCGACTTTCTTAGCAGCGGATTTAGCTATGAATTCTATGTAGTTATTCCACTTGAGGTCTGGTGTGAGAATTAACCCGAGGAGGAGCAGCGTTGCACTTTTAGGTAGAGAAGCCTGATCCATGTTAATGGGCGGGAGGAACGATTGTCTGTGGTGGTTATTAGATAGCAGCTTCATTTTGGAAGCATTAAAATTTACGAGCCATTTCTCTCACTTTCACTCTTTGTAACCACCTGCGAACTAATGGCATCCTTGCCTTGCTTGGGGTGACATGATTTTAAAAGGTTTTTTTTTCTCTCACATTTTGCATTTCGGCCAAAATATGATCTTCAAATATTTCAATGAAATGTCAATCATAATCTTAGATTGGCAGTTTTGTTTCATCATTTTACAGTCGAAAATTCCTAAATGTAACCGTAAGTTCTACGATAACAGTTTCTTCTCTAGAAGTTTTTGTTTGTAAAATTCTTTTCTAATTCTTTGTATTCTAGTTAATTTTGATCATCGAATATTTAGATGCAACTTCATTCATCCTGTTATATTGACAGTTAAACCTTTTCATTTTACAACTGAAATTACTAAATGTAACCGTAAGTTCTACGCTAACAGTTTCTTCCCTTCTTTGTGGAACTCTCCTCTGGATCATTGCTTTTCAAAGTTGATCATCAAAGATTCACATGTAATTTTAAACTTCTATCTTTGTTGTAGTGAAATATCTTGTCCTACCCAGGAATGGGTATGACCCGTGTTATAAAAAACCGGAACTAGAACGAACTGAAGAGTCTTCGTCATTATATTGACGACTCTATGACACTGTCAAGCCCTCTGCTTTCGGGTAGAGGGCGCTATCTGCTTCCGAGCAGAGAGCAATAACCCAGTCGTGGTTCCGCCGAAGGGTAGAACCACGACTGGGGAAAAATAGACAGATATTTTTTGGCCTGGCTATATGGCCGGGAATTCCCACTATAAAATGACCATGTGTCACATCCGGCCTGCGTGGGAAGGCTAGTAAATACAGTTTTCGTCATTATATTGACGACTCTATGACACTGTCAAGCCCTCTGCTTTCGGGTAGAGGGCGCTCTCTGCTTCCGAGCAGAGAGCAATAACCCAGTCGTGGTTCCGCCGAAGGGTAGAACCACGACTGGGGGAAAAATAGACAGACATTTTTTGGCCCGGCTATATGGCCGGGAATTCCCACTATAAAATGACCATGTGTCACATCCGGCCTGCGTGGGAAGGCTAGTAAATACAGTTTTCGTCATTATATTGACGACTCTATGACACTGTCAAGCCCTCTGCTTTCGGGTAGAGGGCGCTCTCTGCTTCCGAGCAGAGAGCAATAACCCAGTCGTGGTTCCGCCGAAGGGTAGAACCACGACTGGGGGAAAAATAGACAGATATTTTTTGGCCTGGCTATATGGCCGGGAAGACCCACAATAAAAAGACCTTGTGTCACATCTAACCTTACGTGGGAAGGTTGGTAAATACCGTCTTCGTCATTATACTGACGGCTCTAGGCACTGTCAAACCATCTGCCTTCGGGTGGAGAGCATTGACCCAGTCGTGACTACGCCGAAGGGTGGAGTCACGAGTGGGGTAAATTAGACAGGAAATTTAGGCCGGGCTATATGGGCCGGGGAATCCCACTTTAAAAAGGCCTTGTGCCGCATTTTGCCTTTAATGGGAAGGCAAATACTGTCTTCGTCATTATACAAGAGTGATCGTGAATATACGAGAGTCTTCGTCATTAGACGAGAGTTATACGTCATTAGACGGAAGCATTCTTCACAAGACGGACGCATACGTCCTATACAGAGACATTGCATTTTTGATTGTTATTCTTGTTAACTGTTCGTTGGTGTACGTGTATTTGGTTTATTGTACTGAGGTATAATAAATCTCTATTTCTATAACCTCAGTGTTAAAAATTATTTCTTGCACTATTCTTTCTCCCGGGATATAACAATCTCCTTGTCCCGTGTTTTTATTCTCTTCTCTCTTTAATAACCTTTCTCTCAAGCTTTTTCACTTTCAGTAACTCTTTCATCTTAGTGGCTTTATTGCCTTGCTTGGGCGTAATGATTAAAAAATACAGATGTATCTAATTTTATATGAATTTTCTATGAGATTAAAAGGGAGTATACAAGCGTATACCAGTAACACTGCATTGGTGATAATGTTTCTGAACATTAGAGGAAATTTTACACGTTCCAGGCAAAAACGTTGCTCAAAGAGACAAATAGATCGACCTCATGTCTTTGAAAGTGTCAGTCTCAATTGCATTAAAATTTGAACGATGTTAAGAAAAAAAAAGATCTTTTTAAGAGTCACTGCGTTCGAGTTGACATCAAACAGCACTGTTAAACGCCATCGACTATCACCTGAACGAAGTTATTTCTTTTTGTTTTTAACCGTTTCACCCCAAGCAAGACGGTACCGCCACTGATGCACAGGGGGCTACATGAGAGTAAAAGTTTAGACAAGAAGAGAGTGAAGAGAAAGACGAACTCGTTACAGGCGGGTGTCAGAGAAAGGAACAGGAGAATGATGGAAACACGGGTGTGAAGACAGTTGCGAAGTTAGATAGAAAGGAAAAGAACAAGATATACGGGTAGATGTAGAAGGAAATGGAGTCAAGTAGATGGGAATTGATATTGCATTTAAATTCCTGCAGGTTGTAGCCGTCAGGAAAGCAAATATATGAAAGGGAGTTCCACAGGCGGAAATTGAAAAGAAGCTACTGGAGTAGAATTGTTGCTGCATTTGGTAGATCTAACTGTAAATTGATGGGACTTTGTTGTCAGTCTGGTTGCACGAGTAGATTCCTGTGGCAAGAGCACCAGTGACCTAAGTTCGTCGAACCAGAGGGCAAGGAAATATTTGTAGAATAGAAAGAGGGAAGCCACATCCCGCCAGTGAAAAAGTGGCTGGAGTCGAGCTGTTATGTACCTATCACATTACAGATTCTCTTTTGTAGCCTATCGAGAACACTGAGATTAAGTTAAGGCTACAAGAACATCGCAAGTACGTAACACGAGGAAAGATAGAAAAATCAGGCGTAGCTGACCCAATATGGAGGGAGAAAGGGGATCACCACTCCCTCTGGGACGAAGCTGAAATAATAGAAAGAGAACGTCATTGAAAACTACGTAAACGTAAGGAATCAGCACATATGCTATGCTTAAAAACTCTCGTAAGCCGACCAAAAATAGAGATGCACATAATATGGGAACCAGTAATATGGAGTGCCAGAGAAAATCATTAGTGTCAAGAAATTGCAATATGAGCGCTGGTAAAAATACTAGAAAAAAACCATTAACATAAAAAATTTCAATATGAACTCTTGTAAAAAATGCTTACTGAACATTAGGTTTATAAGCCCCCGAAATTAAGTTGTTCTTGGCCCAGTGGATATAGACGTTAGTTAATTCCAGTGACTTGACTAAAAGAGTTGTGAGTTCAATACCAGGCTACAGCAGTGGTGAACAAGTAACTTAGAGAGTCGGGTTAGAGGGAGATAACTCATGACTACCAAAAAGAGGCACAATGAATGAGAAGGATATACGTTAGTGATCGCAATAAAGGGTTCAGTTCGAAATTCCTAGCTTCTAAAGAGTACAACAAATGGCAACAAAGATGAGGACAATAGTCTGAACAGTGTCAATAGTGTAAATACTACCTCATCTCAGAAATATCTATCTATCTCAGCCTGTTTCTATCTATCTATCTATCTATCTTCTAGCTGTAAAAACCGGCGATTTTAGTGGTCATGATGAAATGGTAAAGTCAAGTGCTTATTCAAAAACTTCCAGTTTGAGGTTGCGTTGACACGTAAGTTAAAAAAAATGCGAAGTAAGCATTTTTGTTGTATTTGTAAAACGGGATTCATGCTTGGTCAATTTCGCCAATAAACGGGATTCATGCTTGGTCAATTTTTGCCAATAAACGTACAAATGGAAGGACGAGAGTTGGCGTTACAGAAGCCTGTAATGTGATGCGATAACGCTGTGACGCATTGTTCCTTGCAACGTCGGAGGGGTCGGCAACTTGTAGAAAACCTGAAATCGTTATGGCACATGATAAGGTAGAAGTTACAAAAAAGACCCGATTTTTATTGGAACGCAACTAAGCGTTTTTGAAAAATAAACGATACCAAAAAGCAACATTTTCCGTTAATTTTTGCCGCACCCTGTATGTCAATTGAAATTTTTGTTCGCTTATCTACAAGTGACTCGATTTTGTTTGAGTTTGGGTGAAGCGTCTTGGAGAAATGCATAAAATTGCGCAAAAGGCCACCCGAAATTACGTTTGGCGTTGATTTTTGGCGATTTTTTTGTACATTGATTCGAAAAGAATTGTGTACATCAAACGTTCAGACCTTGATCCACAAGGTCCCCGATTTTGGTTGAATTCGCAAAAGGCGTTTAGAAGGAGAAGAGTTCGTAAATTCGAAGCGTTTTGGTGATTTCTACCCTACCCTGTTAATCGATTCGAAAACATTTTTGCGTACGTCAAAGGTTCATCTCATGATCGACAGTGACCTAATTTCGGTGGAAATCAGACCAAGGGTTTCGAGGAGTAAGCACACACACACACACACACACACACACACACACACACACACACACACACACAGATCACACACACAGATCACACACACACACACATATATATATATATAGTGTATCGAGGATTCAGATAATTTTCTAAACATATACTGTTAAATATAAGAGACAATGAATGTCTATTATGTTTAATTATAAACATCGTATTTTGGCTTTAATTTCAGTTGAAAATAAAATAAAGAATTCTCCAACATTCAACCTTCAGCTATTGGAAGCCATCTACATTAAATCCAAACAACCCACCCTTAATAAAATCACGTTTAAATCTGGTTATAACACATTACATTGCATTTAAATATATAGTTCTGTTGTCATTTCGAGCTCTCACGAGGTGTGACGTCAGAGAACCGCATTACAAATTTGCGAACTGCGTTTGCTATTTTTGGTAACTGTTGCCGTTGTTTAACGGAGTCTTATGTCAACACAAGATAAAATCGTCGCTGATGGTGGATGTTATTGTGTTAACGTCCTTGTAACCTCTCTGAAGATGGCCCATGCGAGCCAAATGCTTAAAACCAACTTAATGAAAAATTAACCAAATATTGGCGAAGTTTTGTCTTTATTATCACAATTAAAGCCAAAATACGACGCATAGAACGGCTCATGATTAAACATAATAGACATTCATGGTCTCTTACATTTAATAGTATATGTTTAGAATATATATATATATATATATATATATATATATATATATATATATATATAATCTAAATCTAAACTTATTAATAAATGGAACTTTGTGTGTGTGTGTGTCTGTGTGTGTGTGCCCATTACCTATAGACTCCGAAACGACTGAACCGATTTTCTTGAAAATTTACACAGTTGTACTATAAGCATCTGCGAGTGTTCTTAGCTAGGTTTTGTGTCGAGGTACTCCCGATAAATATCGAAAATCGATAATCGAAAAAATCAGGTTATAGAAGGATTGGTCCGATTTTAATCAAATTTCATACACTCATAGACAAAGACATAAGAAACGATATTCAGAAGTTTCAAGATTACAGTTCTTACAATAGTGCAGAAAATCGATAATATATATATATATAAAAGGCAAGATGTTTGTGTGTGTGTCTGTTTATCTGCCTGTATGTCTGTATTTTTTCAGCCCTTTTATTTTAGTTTTTGCTTCGGGTTTGGCTGTAAGTAGGTATAATTGTAGTTCTTAGTCTCAGCCATGATACCATTTACTCAGAGGACTTATTTAGCCTTCAAAATTCAGTTTACGACGAAAAAAACATTTGATGTCGATACCAGGAAATCACAAGTAACACCTAACATTGCCTGATGACGAGATAGAAATCTCGAAACAGAAATTTTCGTGCCGCAATGTATTTTTTAATTTATATTTTATAATTATATGATTATATTATACTCTACAAAATTTATTGTATTAAGCACTGTTTAAAAAATTTAATGCCAGAGAACACAAAATCGTAAAACCTTGGGTCCTCTTTACACACACACACACACACACACACACACACACACACACACACACACACACATATATATATATATATATATATATATATATAGGTCACCCTATGAGTGGTACTGCTACCATGTAACCCAGTACTACTTCCTGCATGACTGACTCATTGGCGACGAAACTGGTACTCCATGCAGGTTTTTATCCTGAAGTGGATGCTTAGATAAAAAGCAGTCGGTCAGTCGCTAGAAAATGCTTTGGTGGGGGAAAAAACTTTCTTCAATGAAAAACAGCTTCAAGAATATTTTTGGCATCAAAAACCTGCTTAATTTCGCACAAAATTAATTGAAGAGCTGTCTGAGTAGAGGCAACATGGAACTGCAAACAACGGTTAACATTGCTTTCATGATCACATCGCCGCAGGCAAGGTAGTTTACTGCCACTGGTGCGCAGGGGGTTACATAGGAGGAAACTTATGAGAAAGAGTGACAGGTTATGGACGTGTCAGGAAGTGGGTAAGAGAAGGTTGAGAATCCTGATGAGAGTGGAGTGGACGGAAAAAAGGAGCATGAGAGAGAGAGGATGCAGGTTAGTGAGATAGGAGATGACTAGTGACTTTACATTTGAATATACTTAAATATGTCGAGAGATAGATAAAAACAGACTGTAGATAGATAGATAGATAGATAGATAGATAGATAATAGTTTTATAATCATATCGCTCCAAGGAAGGCATTTTATTGCCACTATTTGCAGGAGATTACATAGGAGGAAAGTTATGAGAAAGAGTGACAGATTATAGGGGGTGTCAGGAAGTGGGTAAAAGAAGGTTGAGAATACTGATGAGAGTGGAGTGGACGGAGAAAGAAACATGAGAGAGAGGATGCAGGTTAGTGAGATAGGAGATGACTATTGACTTTACATTTAAATTCTTGGAGATTGTAGCTGTCAGGAAAAGCAAGTAAATGGAAAGGAATTCCACAGGCGGGAAGTGCGAGCAAAGAAGCTGATGAAGTAGAATTTGCGTTTACAATTTATTGGTTTCACAATAAAGGGGTAGGACCGAGTTGCTAATCTTGTGGCTTGAGTAAATTCATATATAGAGGGCACCAGTGAGCTAAGTTCAACGGAGCAGAAGCTATGAAAATATTTGTAGAAGAGACACAGGGAAGCCACATTGCGCTGGTGAAAAAGTGACTGTATCTGAGCTGCAAAGTCGGGATCGAACACATTACAGATTCTCCGTTGAATGTTGTCAAGTACCCCTAGGTTGATAGCAGGGGCTCTCGGCCAGATATGGCAGCAGTATTCACTTAATTAATTAAATAAATTGTAATTGTACTTTAAGAATAAAGTTGATAAACAGAAACAATCTAATAGAATTTGATGTTTATCCAATGACTTGAATTAGAGAAATTATCTTTGTTTAGAAAGGGAAAGAAAAAATGAGCTGAAACAAAGAACCAAGAATTACCTCGAAGCTGCTTGTGTTATTGAATTATTCAATGGACGAAAGAAAAGTATCACTTTGTCCATGTACGCATGCGCACTGTATAATTTACTCATTGTGATGTAGCTTGTTAATAAGCGACAATTAACTTCCATTTCAGCCTAATATTTTATATCTGAACGCATCATTTTTAAGGTTGTTTTAGAAACAACGGATCAACTTCTACTCCTGTTAAAAAGACGGGGGAGTAGTGTGAACTGGACCATAAGAAAAACGATCTATTATTTTTTCCTGCTTGATGAAGGCGAATTTCATCGTTTCATTTATATATATATATATATATATATATATATATATATATATATATATATATATCATTCATTTATCGTTTCACATCCCAGACCACAATCCCTCCATCATTGCACAGACTAGCAATCTCTTCTCGGTGTTTCCCGTTGTAGAACATGTAAACTTATTTATAAATGGAACTTTGTCTGTCTGTGTGGGTATGTGTGTGTGTGTCCGTTACATATAGACTCCGAAACGGCTGAACCAATTTTCTTGAAAATATACACAGTTGTACTATAAGCGTCTGCAAGTGTTCTTAGCTAGGTTTTGTGTCGAGGTACCCCCAATAAATATCGAAAATCGATAATAGAAAAAATCGGTTAATAGAAAGAGCGGTCCGATTTTAATCAAATTTGACACACACATAGATAAAGACATAAGAAATGATATTCAGAAGTTTCAAGGTTGCAGTTCTTACAATAGTGCAGAAAATCGATTATATATATATATATATATATATATATATATATATATATATATATATATATAAGGCAAGATGCTTGTGTGTATGTCTGTTTATTTGCCTCTATGTCTGTATTTTTTCCAGCCCTTTTATTTTAGTTTTTGCTTCGGGTTTGGCTCTAAGTAGGTATAATTGTAGTTCGTAGTCTCAGCCATGATACCATTTACTCAGAGGACTTATATAGCCTTCAAAATTCAGTTTACGGTGAAAAAACTTATTTGATGTCGATAGCAGGAAATCAAAATTTGACTTACATCATTCATTTTTCTTTCAGTCTACAGTTTTGCTTTAACTGGAAACACCTATTGCTTTTTAGTCTTTCGTGCCAACGTCCAAAGAGTCTGAACTCCAAGACCATGGGTTAGTTTTAAAGCGTTTTCGTCGTTTCATTTATAATAACTAGACAGTATAGGCCACAACACAACCCACAATCCCTCCATCATTGTACCGACTAGCAATCTCTTTTACGACTGTTCTTAGCTAGGTTTAAAATCGATAATTGAAAAAATTGGGTTATAGAAGGAGCTATTGTAAGAACTGCAACCTTGAAACTTCTGAATATCGTTTCTTATGTCTTTGTCTATGAGTGTATGAAATTTGATTAAAATCGAACCACTCCTTCTATAACCCGATTTTTTCGATTATCGATTTTCGATATTTATCGGGGGTACCTCGACACAAAACCTAGCTAAGAACACTCGTAGACGCTTATAGTACAACTGTGTAAATTTTCAAGAAAATCGGTTCCGCCGTTTCGGTGTCTATAGGGAACAGACGCACACACACACAGACACATACACACACAGACAAAGTTACTTTATAAATAAGTTTAGATTGTGTTTTGACTCCAATTTGTGGGTCAACTGGGACCCTAACAGGTGCTACCACCCCGGGTGAAGGTGAACCT
The DNA here is from genome assembly GCA_037127315.1 of Ascarosepion bandense. Classification (NCBI taxonomy): domain Eukaryota; kingdom Metazoa; phylum Mollusca; class Cephalopoda; order Sepiida; family Sepiidae; genus Ascarosepion; species Ascarosepion bandense. Next base: position 422,392 of record JBBBDQ010001528.1, on the reverse strand, counting down.
GGAGACAACAGCAATTAAGATGTGATTCCACAGCTCTTCGAAACTTCCTAATAAAAGAATTTGTTGCCGGAGGTTTCTACCATGTGGTGTCTTCAGGCGATTTGCAATAACTGATTTTACCATTTACCGTTTTTTTAAGAACGCTCACGTAACGTTTTTTATATATAGGTGAAAAAAGTGTGAGAAGTCGTGAACGTTTTCTTAAGTAAGATTTATTGTTGTTATTATTATTAATATTATTTACTTTTGTATAATATTAGTTTGTCCCAAAAGTTCGTAAAGACGTGCAAAAAATCGAATTTTATGCAATTTTGCGTTTATATTGTTATAGTGATCTTCATTTTTGTATTCCAGATGGCAATTGATAAAATTGAGCTGCGAGTTTTGATTCGTTACTGCTGGAAGCGAGGTCTTTCAACCAGAAAAGCTGCAGAAGAGATTTGTGCTGCCGAAGGTGAAAGAACAATTGCATATGCGGTGATCTCAAAGTGGTACAAGCGTTTCGATTCTGGCGACATGACTCTTGAAGATAAGCCTCGTTTGGGACGGCCGTTAAAGTTGGATGATGACTTGCAAACCGGGTTGGACATTGCGCCTTCATCGAGCACTCGAGAATTGGCTGATGAGCTTGGAGTTGGCAAATCGACAATTCACTGACATTTGAAGCAACTTGATTTTGTTTACAAAAACCGCGACAAGATCCGCACGAACTCACCGAAGCACAAGCCATAAGACGAGTTGAAATTTGCGGTCAATTGCTCAGCAATCCATTGGACGAGCGTTTTTGGAAGCGCATTGTGACATCCGATGAGAAATGGGTCTATCTGGTCCAGCACAATCGAGACAAGCGATCGGTTCAGAAAGGGCAAGAGACACCGTCGGTTCCAAGACAAGATTGATTCAGCAAGAAAGTCATGTTGTGCGTTTGGTGGAACTTTGAAGGAATCGTGCATTTTGAGCTGGTTTCGAATGGTTGTGCCATCAGTGCCGAATTTTACTGTCAACAACTTGAGCGGGTCTACGAAAAGTTGAAGCAAAAGTGCCCGGATCTGATCACCCGAAAGCGCGCTTTGATACAGCAGGACAATGCCAAGCCACACACCACCAGGAAGACCAAAGACAAGTTTGAAGAGCTGGACGGAGTTGAGGTTCTGCCACATCCAGCCTACAGTCCTGACTGTGCTCCATCAAATTACGGCCTTTTCCGCTTAATGCAACACTTTCTGAAGGGCCGCCGATTCGACTCGTTTGATGAAGTCGAGGAAGCGTGTCGAGAATTCTTTGATTGGAAGCCGGCTGAACGGTACTTTGACCAGATCCAAAAGCTTGCAGATCAATGTCAGAAAGTCTTGGAAAATGATTGTCTTTATTTTGAGCAATAATTTTTGTTGTTTTTGCGAATAAAATTTCAATTTTTTGCAAGTGTTTTCTGGTAACCTTAGATTACTTGGCGAGTAAAATTTCAATTTTTTGCAAGTGTTTTCTGGTAACCTTAGATTACTTGGCGAGCAAAATTTCAATTTTTTGCAAGTGTTTTCTGGTAACCTTAGATTACTTGGCGAGTAAAATTTCAATTTTTTGCAAGTGTTTTCTGGTAACCTTAGATTACTTGGTGAGTAAAATTTCAATTTTTTGCAAGTGTTTCCGAACTTTTGGGACAACCTAATATATTAAGAGTTCATAATTATATTTGTGTTTCTACACGTGTTTCCAGTCCAAAGTTGACTTTTTTCGGGCGAATAAGTTTCTGACTTTACATATCGAGATCCGTTTGTCTTTGATCCGAGATCCGAGACAAACGGATCTCGATCTGCGAAACACCCCAGCAATTCTTTTATAGAGAGACTCTTAACATGCTTTTAGATTTTTAGCATATACTACCAAAAAGTAGACTTCTCAACAAGAAAAATTAACGCTGAAAACATGAGGCTGGTTCATACCACCGAAATCAATAATGGTTTCCGTTTTAGCTAATCTAATAAAACTTTATGGCAATAGAAAAGGTTGATTATCATCCCTTTGGTTGTGGTAAAATCACGTGATGGCCGGTGAGTGACATCAGGACAGTCGCGCTGTAAATCTCAGAGATTAAGAACGTCACAAGTCCATACTGGTAGCTTTTACAGAGAAAAGCATACGGACTCACCAAGTACATAAAGAAATGACTCTCATGCTAGTCTTTTTTTTCTTTTTGGAGAAGGAAATTACTGGAAAGTAATTGAAACTCACCTGAAGCGATCTGAATATAAAATGCTCCTCATACCAATAACATTTCCACCGAGCTTCTCTACGGCATATGACTTCATTGAACTTCTTTTGATCCTTTTGAATTTATATTTAATTGGGGTCACTAAATACGAATTTGAACGAGATACTACATTAGCAACTAGATCCCACCCTTTTACAGTGAAACCGATAAAATGCAGCCGTAACTTCTACTCCAACAGTTTCTTTCCTCGCACTTCCCGACTGTGGAATTCTCTTCCAAACGATTGCTTCCCTGACGGCTACAATCTCCAGGAGTTCAAATGTAAGGTCAATAGACTCCTCCTAACACACTAACCTGCTCCCATTCTATCAAACACTCTTCCCATCTGCCCAACCCTCATCCTCGCTATCCTTACTCATCTGTCACCTTCCTCCTGACATTCCCTGTCTAACCACTCCTTCTCTTTACCTTCCCCTATGTAGCCCCATGCGCAATAGTGGCAGTGGAATGCCTTGCTTGGGGTGAGATGATTAAAAAAAAAAAACAGGAGAGAATGTGCACCGTTTCGGGGCCTTCTCCCCCACTGATATGAGGCCCCATTATAACGAAATACATGTGTTGTTATACTTGTTCAAATGTACAACGGCGAAATTAAATTTACGAAAAACGAAAAACGGCAAACGTTGCGTTCCGAGAATGCAATGTGAACCTCATTACGCATTCACGATCAATCATGTCATGCCGTCATGTTCGCTGAAACACTCCACGGAATATTTATTTTCTTCCATATCCACATAGAACTATTTTCAGTGATTTCTATTAGGCGTTTCATACTTTTGGTCCTATTACGCCCTTTGATTCCAATTTGACCCAGAAATTGGTACAGAGTGGCTGCAACGAAACCCCTTGCTCCAATTTCCACTGCTCTAACAATTACATTATCAGTCAGTCAGTTAAGTGCCATACGTGATACACGCTTAGGCGATCATGTCTCGAAAGAGACATGACTGACTGGGCAGAAGATTATCCCGCAGTAGGTTGCCATTGCTTTCTGCGGTAGACTGGTTGCCGACCAAGGCTATAGAATCCAATCTGTACTGTTATTTAACCCATAACTGGAAGGAATAGACGGATTAATACCTTTCCCAAGGGTATTTGCGCGTAAGTGAATGCAAGGAATTCAACTGGGATTTGAACTCGGCTCCCCGATTTCTCGTTCCGAGTCGATATCCAATGCACCACAACGCACATCCTAATTACATTATACCCCGCCTTTATTAGCTCTTTATTATTTTATTGGAAATATTACTAGTAAGATTTTTGCTCTCATTACACATTTTCACACTGTTTATTGTTGTATAAATGTGTTATAGTTTCTTTGAGCAGAACAATTATAAATACTTGTATAGAATTTTGTGTATGATTTAGCATTATAAAATTCTCTTTGTCCCTGTTCTTTAATCTATTCTGTTCCGTTTGTGTAATAACGTTACAATATAACGTTACAATATAACGTTACAATATAACGTTACAATATAATGGATATGAAGGTAGACGGTGTTAGCTCTCAACAAATTTCTTTGCTGAATTGCTATGACTTATTGAGAAATATAGTGGGGTGGTTTCTCATTGCCTTCTGGGATTGGATTCAGATTTGTGATTCCTCTAGACTAACTGCGACCCAAGGTTAGAGAGCTCAGTATACACTGGTATTTTACACATATCTTGGGATAACGCGATGAGTCAATTAGAGTTATGGAAACGAAGTATGTTAAAGTTAGTCTTGCTGGCCATTGATAGAATAAACACTGGGCGTTTTATGTGACGATAAATATTCACATTTACCAGAATCAAAGCGTCCAAGATGTTTTGCTTATCGGACTGTTGTTTTATAATGGATACGTGCATAAACCCACACTAGACAGTTCGTCATTTCGTCAGCTGCATCCTCTCCTCTCGCAAGTTTGGTCCAAGAAACATTACATTCAAGTACTTCGACCTTTGTTATTTTATGCTAATTGGCACGAATCTGGGGCTCTTGATTGAGAGCGAGGCCAACGGCAATGATTGATGCGTCGGCTATGTTTTTGGTCAATAAAATGAGTCTGAGACATTGGCTGGCAGAGCAGTTGGGATCGTGGTGACGTGCAGTGGTATAGAGGTTGGTATTAAGTTACGACTCTGCTTATTTTTGTCTGGAAGCTGGACGCTAGCTTCGAACCTGCCAATAGAGCGAGCGGTGTCATTAACAGTATCTACCAAAACGTGCGAGAAATACACTGATTAACTACAATTAAAATTTCTTATTTGCTTATCTCTAGAATGTATGAAAAATGGTTACAATTTTCTTCGTACATTGCTGTAACCAAAATAATGATATTTCTGAAATTTATCTATTTCCATTGAGAAAACTGGCAAATGGGAACATTCTCGTTCGTGAAAATTATGGAAAAACTTGAAATTTTTTACAAGTTTTTGAAACGTTCAGAAAGTTCTAGAAAATACTCCTTCAGTAACGCAACCCTTAATCTGTCAGGAAAAATAATGGAAAAAATGGAACACCTATGTTCATGTCACAAAAACCAGTCTGAAGTAAATAATAGTCATTACTTTTGCTTTCTAAACAGATGAAATTAGGAAATAATACTTACTGACCAAAGAATATTAAAAAAAATGTCAAAATTTTCTTATAGTTTTATTACGAATAATAAATAAGTACTGATTTTTTTTTGTTTTTTTAATCATATCACCCCGAGCAAGGCGGTAACGCCACTGATGTGCAGGGGGCTACGTAAGAGTGAAAAGATTAGAAAAGAGAAAAAATTGGAAACCACATCCTAAACAGGGAACAAGGGGTGAGCCTCTTCATCTGTTCAATAGACGTGGGTGGAGTATGAACCGAACGATAGTTTAGTCTATCTACTCCAATTGAAAAAAAAATAAAAAAGAAAAGAGTAAAAAGATTGGAAGAGAGAAAGCCGGAAACCACATCCTAAACAGGAAACAATGGATGAGCCTCTTCACCTCCTCAATAAACGTGTGTGGAGTGTGAACCGGGCGATTTCGGTACAAAATATTTTGATTCAAATTATGAAGATAGATTTTTGGCATATCAACAACTCTATAATGGTCAAATAGTAGTAAACAGCCTTTTCAATTAAAAGGCGAATGGCTTAAGTTTCTTGTCCAATATTCTAATTCTGATTTAAATATAGCTTCATTGTAGATCGTACTTTTTTTTTCAAATCGATAGTCAGATACGCAAATAACATTTGATTTATGAGCGTCTCGTCTAAAAAATTGTTTTTGCCCAAACTTAGCACCATGCAGGAGTTGGTGAACCATAAACCCATATTTAAAGTTACTGTTCAATATTTGATAGCATCTCATACTTCACCATGTTTTTAGAAAAAAAATCGATAAAAAATGTCTTTTGGCTTTATATGGAAAATGGAGACCGTGACGCCATAGACTACCAACGCGTATATCTAGCCTAATTTGAAAATATTGTAATATTTAAAAGAAAAAAAAAAGAAAGACGATCGCCTTTTTTCGTACACCTGATATGGAACGGTCGTCTCATAGTGGGTCGCAATGCGTAGCGTTTCAGTGGTAGCCCCTATATATGAATTTACTCGAGCCACAAGACTAGCAACTAGGTCCCACCCTTTTACTGTGAAACCGATAAAATGTAAACGCAAATTCAACTTCATCAGCTTCATCAGCTTCTTTTCTCGCACTTCCTGCCTGTTGAATTCCCTTCTTTTTACTTTCCCGACTGCTACAATCTCCAAGAATTTAAATGCAAAGTCAATAGTCATCTCTTATCTCACTAACCTGCATCCTCTCTATCATGCTCCTTTCTCTGTCCACTCCACTCTCATCAGTATTCTCACCTTTCTCTAACCCTCTTACTGACACCCTCTATAACTTATCACCTTTTCTCATAACTTTCCGCCTATGTGATCACCTGCACAACAGTGGCAGTAAAATGCCATGCTTGGGGCGATATGATTATATATATATATATATATATATATATATATATATATATATAAAGATAGATAGATAGATAGATAGCCCGAAAGTTACAATCTCTAAGAATTTAAATGTAAAGTCAATAGCCATCTCCTATCTCACTAACCTGCGTCCTCCCTCTCTCATGCTTCTTTCTCCGTCCACTCTACTTTCATCAGTGTTCTCACCCTTCTCTTACCCACTTCCTGACACCCCCTATAACCTGTCACCTTTTTTCATAACTTTCCTCTTTTCATTTTACCTTCACTGCACAACAGTAATAGTAAAATGCTTTGCTTGAGACGATATGATTATAAAAGAAAATTCCATACATTTATATTCCAGAGAATGTAAATAAATCTAAAAAACATGCATGCGTAGCTAATCAGTATTTCATTGATTGATTGATTCGTTTTCTATGTATGTAAATATAAAGTGGGGGATCAATTTTATATTACAATCAATACGTAAATTGTTCCCTCACTTTATGGCCATAGTCATCCTCCTCTTACCCACATCCTGACACCCCCTATAACCTGTCACTCTTTCTCATAACTTTCCTCCTATGTGACTCCTCCCCGGACAATAGTGGCAGTAAAATACCTTGCTTGGGGCGATATGATTATAAAAAATTGTTTCTCGTGTGATTAAACCTCTTCTTCACTCAACCTTTTGTTTCCAATGTTTTTGCCACTGTCTTACCAGCGACTACTAGCGTTATACGAACTTTATCTAAACTTATTTATAAATGGAACTTTGTCTGTGTGCGTGTGTGTGTGTCTGTGTCTGTGTGTGTGTGTGTCCGTTACCTATAGACTCCGAAGCGGCTGAACCGATTTTCTTGAAAATTTACACAGTTGTACTATAAGCGTCTGCGAGTGTTCTAAGCGAGGTTTTGTATCGAGGTACCCCCGATAAATATCGAAAATCGAGAATCGAAAAAATCGGGTTATAGAAGGAGTGGTCCGATTTTAATCAAATTTGATACAATCAAAAAGACAAAGACATAAGAAAGATATTCAGAAGTTTCAAGGTTGCAGTTATTACAATAGTGCAGAAAATCGATAATATATATATATATATATAAATTGATACAAGGAAATCAAAATTTGACTGACATCCATTCATTTTTCTTTCAGTCTACGGTTTCGCTTTAACTGGAAACTTTTTAGTCTTTTGTGCCAATGTCCAAAGAGTCTGAGCTCCAGAACCATGGATTAGTTTTAAAGCTTTCATTACAGCCGAGCAACGGCGGGCTATACTGCTAGTTTATAGATAAATATCTTGTTGTATATATATATATATATATATATATATATATATATATACTAGCATTATAGCTCGGCGTTGCCGGGGTGTAATGAAAGCTTTAAAACTAATCCTTTAAACTAATGAAAGCTTTAAAACTAATGGTCCTGGAGCTCAGACTCTTTGGACGTTGGCACAAAAGACTAAAAAGCAATAGTTGTTTCCAGTTAAATCGAAACCGTAGACTGAAAAAAAATGAATGGATGTAAGTCAAATTTTGATTTCCTGCTATCGATATCAAATAAGCCTTTTCCGTCGTAAACTGAATTTTGAAGACTAAATAAGTCCTCTGAGTAAATAGTATCATGGCTGAGACTAAGAACTACAATTATACCTACTTAGAGCCAAACCCGAAGCAAAAACTAAAATAAAAGGGCTGAAAAACTGATTTTGATCTTGCCTTTTATATATATATATATATATATATATATATATAAATTTTGATTTTAATTTTTAATTTTTACTTTTATTTTTAATTTTAATCTTAAAAATGTATTTTAACCCCTCTACCTTCCTCTCCTTTAATTGGCTATCTTTATAAAATATGGATTCATTTACTAAACCTCCTTTCTCCTTTGTTAACATATATATATTTCTTTAATAATTTTAAATTTATAACTTCCTGTAATTGTAATTTAGCTCGTCTATACCTAAAAATATCAATTAGATAAACTTAATTAAAATTTACAATGTAATATGTTATTTCCTGTTTTAAATCAACCTTAAAACAGGAAATAACATATTACATTGCATTTGACTACCTGGTTTTGTTGTCATTTCGCGCTATCCCGCGGTGTGACGTCATAAAACCGCATCGCAAACTTAAGAACTGCGTTTATTATTTTTGGTAACTATTGCCGTTGCCAAGCGGAGTTTTATGTCAACACAAAATAAAATCGTCGGTGATGGTGGATTTTATAATATTTCAGTTTGAACGACCTCTCTGAAGATGGCTTATGTGAGCCGAAAACTTAGAAGAAAACTAATAAATAATTATCCAAATGTTGGATAATTTTTGTCTTTATTTTCAACTGAAATTAAAGCAAAAATACGGCTCATGATTAAACATAATAGACAGTCATTGTCTCTTATATTTAACACCATATATATATATATATATATATATATATATAAAACTCAAGTCGGTGCAAAAAAAAATGCCACAGATTAAGCAAGAAAAGACCTCAGGTTTTACATCAGTTTTCTTCTCCTAGATACCTGTCTTAACAAAGACTAAGGATGGTATCTCGTCCAGTGGTATAAAACGCGCCCTCAGACACCAACCTGCGAATTTCCATGTCCCGGCGCATAGAAATAATTTCATCTATCACTGAGCGACCTGAAGTTTCTGAACTCTCTTTCCTTTCTTGATGATATTGAATCTTCATGGAAATCATTACGCGACGTAATTCACATATCTGCATTGGAAGTTCTGGGCTTACCTATCCGTAAGAATCAGGACTGGTTTGATGATCAAAATGTTGAGGCACAGGATTTGATCAATGAGATGCACAAGGCTCACAAAATCTGGATTGAGGGTAAGAACTCCACATTAAAGAAGAAAGAGTACAATGCACGCAAAAGCAAGGTCCAGAAAACACTACGGCAGATGAAAGAGGCATGGTGGTCGTCACATGCCAAATCAGTGCAAGAAGCATTTGATAGGAAGGACTCGAAAGCCTTTTATGAATGTATTAAGAAAGTTTTTGGGCCACACAAATCTGGTGTTTCTCCCATATTTGCAAGTGATGGCACAGTGCTGACTGACAGAGCGGATATTTTGAATCGCTGGAAGGAGTATTTTGTAGCAATTCTAAACAATGCTTCTACAACAGACGAAGAAATAATTTCATCTATCACTGAGCGACATGAAATTCCTGAACTCTCTTTCCTTCCAGCAATACATGAGGCCTTTGTTGCTATCAAGCAAATTTCTTCAGGCAAAAAATCTGGGAAAGACGCTTTACCTCCTGAGGTTTTTGAGTGCGGTGGTCAGAAACTGGTGAAGAAGCTGCATAGTCTCTTTGTGAAGATCTGGCTAACTGGAAATGTCCCTCAGGATTTCAAAGATGCAGTAATTCAACACCTGTATAAAAAGAAAGGCAATAGGAACATCTGTGACAACCATCGTGGCATCTCACTTTTATCAATTGCAGGGAAGATCTTGGCAAGGCTTATTCTCAACAGAATAATCAAACACCTTGTTGACGATATCTACCCCGAATCTCAGTGCGGTTTCCGTGCTGGTCGAGGTACTGTTGATATCTTTTCTCTCTGCCAGGTTGCTGAGAAAGTCCGAGAGAAGAACGAGGAGCTGTATATGGTTTTCATTGACCTTACAAAAGCCTTTGACACAGTCAACCGTGCAGCACTCTGGAAGATTTTGAAAAAGCTGTGAATACCCGACAACATGCTGAATGTAATCATGTCTTTTCATGATGGAATGAAGGCATCTGTTGTTTCAAATGGGGAGTCTTCAGAACCTTTCAATCTGACAAATGGTACCAAACAGGGTTGCGTAATGGCACCTGTGCTGTTTGATTTGTTCTTTTCAGTTATGCTGAAGTATGCTTTTGCTGATATTGGTACAGGCGTATAATTCAAATTCAGAACAAGTGATGGTCTCTTCAACCAGCAGCGTTTCAAAGCTAAGACCCTCATTCGACAAACTATCATTAGGGATCTTTTGTTTGCAGATAACGCTGCACTTTGTGCAACCTCTCAGGAGGAAGCGCAACTGCTTGGAGATAGGTTTTCCGCTGCTTGCAAGGCTTTTGGTCTGACAATCAGCATCAAGAAAACAGAGGTGATTCACCAACCTCGCCCCATACCAAAACAAGTTCTGGGTGTAAAGCAGCGGCCACCAGTATACAGCTTTCCCGATATACCAATCCGAGTAGATGGTAAAGATCTGAAATATGTGAAAAACTTTACCTATCTTGGAAGTAAGGTTAATTGGAATGCTTCTCTTGATGATGAAATCATTAATCGAATTGCGAAAGCAAATAGTGCTTTGGGGAAACTGCGCCATCGGTTATGGGATGATAGGTGAATTAGCCTAAGGACTAAAGTACTTGTGTATAAAGCAGTTGTGCTAACGACGCTGCTTTATGGATCGGAATCATGGACAGTCTATCATAATCACATCCAGAAGCTTGATGTCTTCCACAAAAATTGCCTTAGAACAATTTGTGGTTTCACCCTAAACAATTGGATGTCTAATGCGGACCTATTCACGCGCTGCGGTATTAGCGGAATTGAGAGCTTTTTGATGCAATCACAGCTGCGTTGGGCAGGACATGTCTTACGTATTGAAGATGACCGGATATCAAAGCAAGTGTTGTACGGCGAGCTCAGCAGTGGACGGCGGAATGTGGGTAGACCTCTGCTTCGCTTTAAGGATAAGCTGAAAATGAATTTGACATGTACAAATATTCCTCACTGTGATTTTGAACGAATTGCCTCTCAACGAATTGAATGGAGATCTGCCTGCCAGAGGGGCATCACGCAGTTCTCTGAGACTGAGATTGACCAACTGCGCGTAAGACGTGAGAGAACCAAAGCATCTGCAAGTGTCCCAGCCGATCATTCGTGCAATCTTCCTTCTTGCCTACATTGTGGACTTGTTTGTAAATCTCTTGCAGGACTCAAATGCCATTTACGATTGAGTAAGTGCAGGCATGCTACATCGAATTAAACAGTTGTCTAGACCTCATACGTTGAAATCAACGGGAGAGTCCATCATATATATATATATATATATATATATATATATATATATATATATATATATATATAAGTGTCTTTATTTTGAAATAAAAAAAGTTGCCGAGGATACGTGAAATTTATCTTCGGGATTTCATGTAGAAATGGCTATACAACTGATTTAAACATCGAAATTTATTTTATTTTATAATAGGCTCTGGAATTTAAATATTGAGTCCTCCACCTTGATCATTTTTTAATATTCATGTAATTAATATTAATTAGGATCGGGTATTTGGGATTTACCTTCTTGTTTTTTTCTTTTGGATTAAAGTTTTATATCATATATATATATATATATATATATATATATATATATATATATTAATCGTGTCACCCCAAGCAAGGCATTCCACTGCCACTCTAGCGCAGGGGGTTACAGAGAGGGATTGGGTATAGGAAATGTCAGAAGGAGGGTGGTAGACGTCTTAGGATATACATAGGGAGAGAGTTGGAGAGAGTGGGTGTGTGTTAGTGTGTTAGGAGGTGTCTATTGACCTTATATTTAAACTCCTGGCGGTTGTAGCCGTCGGGGAAGCAAGCGTGCGGTAGGGAATTCCACAGGCGGGAAGTGCGAGGAAAGAAGCTGTTGGAGTAGAAGTTGCGGTTACATTTCATCGGTTTCACTGTAAAAGGGTGGGACCTAGTTGCCAATCTAGTATCTCGTGCAAATTCACATCTAGGGGGCACCTGTGATTTAAGTTCGTCAGAGCAAAAGCCATGAAAGTATTTATAGAAGAGACACAGGGATGCCAAGTCACGTCGGTGAGAGAGATACTGCAGGCGGTCAGCAAAGTCGGTATCAATCACATTACAGATTCTTCGCTGTATTTTGTCAAGAATCCCGAGGAGAATAGAAGGGGCACCCGACCAGATGTGGCAGCAGTACTCAATACACGGGTGGATGGTGGATTTATATAATTGCAGGATAGATTCAGGCGGAAAGAATTTCCGGGCCCTGCACAGAGAGCCGACTTTCATAGCTGCGGATTTAGCAATGGATTCGACGTAGTCATTCCACTTGAGGTCCGCTGAGAGTGTCAGGCCAAGCAGGCGTAGTGATTTATTCTCTGGGAGGCAAGCCTGTTCCATGCTAATGGGAGGGAGGTGCGGTTGTCTGTGGTGGTTAATTGACAGCAGCTTCGTTTTGGAAAAATTGAATTTTACGAGCCATTTCTTACCTCAATCCACCACTGATTGGAGGTCCTTCTCAAGCTCGGCAGCGAGGTTCGCCTTGTCACCAACACCAGATTTTTGATCGAGGCGAGAGTAAACTGTGGTATCATCAGCGGATATGCCTACTTGTTATATATATATATATATATATATATATATATATATATATATATATATATAACAATATTGGCGAATCTGTGATAATGAGAATTTCTACCAGGATTCATTTTTTGGTGGTCACGATCCTAACTACATAAAATATGCAGATGAAACATTTTTTGGTTACAAACATGGAAGAAAAACCACAAGAACTCCGACAGAAAGTCGTGAGTGAAAACCCGAAGAAAGGACTACACGTCTATTAAAAGAAGACGGAATGCATACTTGTCAGCAAAAGAAACAACCCAATATGCAAATTACAAATTAGAGATAGCAAAATTAAACATGTACAATAATTTAAATATATGGGAAGTGTTTTCACAGAGGACGGTCATATGCAACATTGAATTTTTTTTAATCTTGTCGCCCCAAGCAAGGCATTTTGTTGCCACTGTTGTGCAGGTGGTTACATAGAAGGAATGTTAAGAGTGAGAGGTTGCAGGGTGTATCAGGAAGAGAGTATGAGAGGGAAGAGAGTACTGATGAGAGTGGGGTGGACGAGGAGGAATGTTATGAGGAGTGAGAGGTTGCAGGGGGTGTCAGGAAGAGAGTAGGAGAGGGAAGAGATTACTGATGAGAGTGGGGTGGACGAGGAGGAATGTTATGAGGAGCGTGAGGTTGCAGGGGGTGTCAGGAAGAGAGTAGGAGAGGGAAGAGATTACTGATGAGAGTGGGGTGGACGAGGAGGAATGTTATGAGGAGCGTGAGGTTGCAGGGGGGTGTCAGGAAGAGAGTAGGAGAGGGAAGAGATTACTGATGAGAGTGGGGTGGACGAGGAGGAATGTTATGAGGAGCGTGAGGTTGCAGGGGGTGTCAGGAAGAGAGTAGGAGAGGGAAGAGATTACTGATGAGAGTGGGGTGGACGAGGAGGAATGTTATGAGGAGTGAGAGGTTGCAGGGGGTGTAAGGAAGAGAGTATGAGAGGGAAGAGAGTACTGATGAGAGTGGGGTGGATGAGGAGGAATGTTATGAGGAGTGAGAGGTTGCAGGGGGTGTAAGGAAGAGAGTATGAGAGGGAAGAGAGTACTGATGAGAGTGGGGTGGACGAGGAGGAATGTTATGAGGAGTGAGAGGTTGCAGGGGGTGTCAGGAAGAGAGTAGGAGAGGGAAGAGATTACTGATGAGAGTGGGGTGGACGAGGAGGAATGTTATGAGGAGCGTGAGGTTGCAGGGGGTGTCAGGAAGAGAGTAGGAGAGGGAAGAGATTACTGATGAGAGTGGGGTGGACGAGGAGGAATGTTATGAGGAGCGTGAGGTTGCAGGGGGTGTCAGGAAGAGAGTAGGAGAGGGAAGAGATTACTGATGAGAGTGGGGTGGACGAGGAGGAATGTTATGAGGAGTGAGAGGTTGCAGGGGGTGTAAGGAAGAGAGTATGAGAGGGAAGAGAGTACTGATGAGAGTGGGGTGGATGAGGAGGAATGTTATGAGGAGTGAGAGGTTGCAGGGGGTGTAAGGAAGAGAGTATGAGAGGGAAGAGAGTTCTGATGAGAGTGGGGTGGACGAGGAGGAATGTTATGAGGAGTGAGAGGTTGCAGGGGGTGTCAGGAAGAGAGTAGGAGAGGGAAGAGATTACTGATGAGAGTGGGGTGGACGAGGAGGAATGTTATGAGGAGCGTGAGGTTGCAGGGTGTCAGGAAGAGAGTAGGAGAGGAAGAGATTGTGATGAGAGTGGGGTGGACAGGAGGAATGTTATGAGGAGCGTGAGGTTGGGGGGGGGGTGTCAGGAAGAGAGAGTGATGGGGAGAGGGAAGGGGTTACTGATGAGGTGGGGTGGACGAGGAGGAATGTTATGAGGAGTGAGAGGTTTTGCAGGGGGTGTAAGGAAGAGAGTATGAGAGGGAAGAGAGTACTGATGAGAGTGGGGTGGACGAGGAGGAATGTTGAGGAGTGAGAGGTTGCAGGGGGTGTGCAGGAAGAGAGTAGGAGAGGGAAGAGATTACTGATGAGAGTGGGGTGGACGAGGAGGAGGAATGTTGTGAGGAGTGAGAGGTTGCAGGGGTGTAAGGAAGAGTATGAGAGGGGAAGAGAGTACTGATGAGAGTGGGGTGGACGAGGAGGAATGTTATGAGGTGAGAGGTTGCGGGGGGTGTCAGGAAGAGAGTAGGAGAGGAAGAGATTACTGATGAGAGTGGGGTGGACGAGGAGGAATGTTATGAGGAGCGTGAGGTTGCAGGGGGTGTCAGGAAGAGAGTAGGAGAGGAAGAGATTACTGATGAGAGTGGGGTGGACGAGGAGGGTCTGTGAGGCAATGGGGTGCAGGGTGTCAGGAAGAGAGTAGGAGAGGGGAAGAGACACTGATGAGAGTGGGGTGGACGAGGAGGAATGTTATGAGGAGCGTGGGGTTGCAGGGGGTGTCAGGAAGAGAGAGTAGGAGAGGGGAAGGGCCACTGATGAGAGTGGGGTGGACAGGGAGGAATGTTGTGAGGAGCGTGAGGTTGCAGGGGGTGTCCAGGAAGAGTAGGAGAGGGAAGAGATTACTGATGAGAGTGGGGTGGACAAAGAGGAGGAATGTTATGAGGAGCGTGAGGTTGCAGGGGGTGTCAGAGGAAGAGAGTAGGAGAGGGGAAGAGATTACTGATGAGAGTGGGGTGGACGAGGAGGAATGTTATGAGGAGCGTGAGGTTACGGGGGGTGTCAGGAAGAGAGTAGGAGAGGAAGAGATTACTGATGAGAGTGGGGTGGACGAGGAGGAATGTTATGAGGAGTGAGAGGTTGCAGGGGGTGTAAGGAAGAGAGTATGAGAGGGAAGAGAGTACTGATGAGAGTGGGGTGGATAGAATGTTATGAGAGTGAGAGGTTGCAGGGGGTGTAAGGAAGAGAGTATGAGAGGAAGAGAGTACTGATGAGTGGGGTGGACGAGGAGGAATGTTATGAGGAGTGAGAGGTTGCAGGGGGTGTCAGGAAGAGAGTAGGAGAGGGAAGAGATTACTGATGAGAGTGGGGTGGACAGCGAGGAGGAATGTTATGAGGGGCGTGAGGTTGCAGGGGGTGTCAGGAAGAGAGTAGGAAGAGGAAGATTACTGATGAGAGTGGGGTGGACGAGGAGGAATGTTATGAGGAGCGTGGGTTACAGGGGGTGTCAGGAAGAGAGTAGGAGAGGGAAGAGATTACTGATGAGAGTGGGGTGGACGAGGAGGAATGTTATGAGGAGTGAGAGGTTGCAGGGAGTGTAAGGAGAGAAGTATGAGAGGAAGAGTACTGATGAGAGTGGGGTGGATGAGGGAGGAATGTTATGAGGAGTGAGAGGTTGCAGGGGGGTGTAAGGAAGAGAGTATGAGAGGAAGAGAGTACTGATGAGAGTGGGGTGGACGAGGAGGAATGTTATGAGGAGTGAGAGGTTGCAGGGGGGTTTTAGGAAGAGAGTAGGAGGAGAGGGAAGAGATTACTGATGAGAGTGGGGTGGACGAGGAGGAATGTTATGAGGAGCGTGAGGTTGCAGGGGTGTCAGGAAGAGAGAGTAGGAGAGGGAAAGAGATTACTGATGAGTGGGGTGGACGAGGAGGAATGTTATGAGGAGCGTGAGGTTGCGGGGGGTGTCGGGAAGAGAGTAGGAGAGGAAGAGGGTGCCAGTGAGAGTGGGGTGGACGAGGAGGAATGTTGTGAGGAGTGAGAGGTTGCAGGGGGTGTAAGGAAGAGAGTATGAGAGGAAGAGAGTACTGATGAGAGTGGGGTGGACGAGGAGGAATGTTGTAGAGGGAGTGAGAGGTTGCAGGGGTGTCAGGAAGAGAGAGCTAGAGAGAGGAAGAGATTACTGATGAGAGTGGGGTGGACGAGGAGGAATGTTATGAGGAGTGAGAGGTTGCAGGGGGTGTAAGGAAGAGAGTATGAGAGGGAAGAGAGTACTGATGAGAGTGGGGTGGACGAGGAGGAATGTTATGAGGAGTGAGAGGTTGCAGGGGGTGTCAGGGGAAGGAGTAGGAGAGGAAGAGATTACTGATGAAAGTGGGGTGGACGAGGAGGAATGTTGCTGGGGAGCGTGAGGTTGCAGGGGGTGTCAGGAAGAGAGTAGGAGAGGGAAGGTGCAGTGAGAGTGGGGTGGACGAGGAGGAATGTTATGAGGAGCGTGAGGTTGCAGGGGAGTGTCAGGGAAAGAGAGTAGGAGAGGAAGAGATTACTGATGAGAGTGGGGTGGACGAGGAGGAATGTTATGAGGCGTGGTTGGGGGGTGTCAGGAAGAGAGTAGGAGTGGGAAGAGATTACTGATGAGAGTGGGGTGGACAACCGGGGAGAGATGTTATGAGGAGCGTGAGGTTGCAGGAGGTGTCAGGAAGTGAGTAGGAGAGGGAAGAGAGTACTGATGAGAGTGGGGTGGACGAGGAGGAATGTTATGAGGAGCGTGAGGTTGCAGGGGGTGTCAGGAAGTGAGTAGGAGAGGGAAAGAGAGTACTGATGAGAGTGGGGTGGACGAGGAGGAGGAATGTTATGAGGAGCGTGAGGTTGCGAAGGGGGGTGTCAGGAAGAAGAGAGTAGGAGGGAAGAGAGTACTGATGAGAGTGGGGTGGACGAGGAGGAATGTTATGAGGAGCGTGAGGTTGCAGGGGGGTGTCGGGAAGAGAGTATGAGAGGGAAGAGATTACTGATGAGAGTGGGGTGGACGAGGAATGTTATGAGGAGTGAGAGGTTGCAGGGTGTGTCAGGAAGAGAGTAGGAGAGGAAGAGATTACTGATGAGTGGGGTGGACGAGGATGAATGTTATGAGGAGCGTGAGGTTGCAGGGGGTGTCAGGAAGAGAGTAGGAGAGGGAAGAGATTACTGATGAGAGTGGGGTGGACGAGGAGGAATGTTATGAGGAGCGTGAGGTTGCAGGGGGTGTCAGGAAGAGAGTAGGAGAGGGAAGAGATTACTGATGAGAGTGGGGTGGACGAGGAGGAATGTTATGAGGAGTGAGAGGTTGCAGGGGGTGTAAGGAAGAGAGTATGAGAGGGAAGAGAGTACTGATGAGAGTGGGGTGGACGAGGAGGAATGTTATGAGGAGTGAGAGGTTGCAGGGGGTGTCAGGAAGAGAGTAGGAGAGGGAAGAGATTACTGATGAGAGTGGGGTGGACGAGGAGGAATGTTATGAGGAGCGTGAGGTTGCAGGGGGTGTCAGGAAGAGAGTAGGAGAGGGAAGAGATTACTGATGAGAGTGGGGTCGACGAGGAGGAATGTTATGAGGAGCCCGTGAGGTTGCAAGGGGGTGTCAGGAAGAGAGAGAGTAGGAGGAAGAGATTACTGATGAGAGTGGGGTGGACGGAGGAGTCTTATGAGGAGCGTGAGTGCGGGGGGTGTCAGGAAGAAGTAGGAGAGGGAAGAGAGATTACTGATGAGAGTGGGGTGGACGAGGAGGAATGTTCTCGAGGCAGTAACTGAGGTTGCAGGGGGTGTCAGGAAGTGAGTAGGAGAGGGGAAGAGAGTACTGATGAGAGTGGGGTGGACGAGGAGGAATGTTATGAGGAGCGTGAGGTTGCAGGGTGTCGGAAGAAGTGGAGGGAGAAGTACTGATGAGTGGGGCGGACGGGAATGTTATGAGGAGCGTGAGGTTGCAGGGGGTGTGGGAAGAGAGTAGGAGGAGAGGGAGAAGAGAGTACTGATGAGGGTAGGGTGGACGGAGGAATGTTATGAGGAGCGTGAGGTTGCAGGGGGTGTCAGGAAGAGAGAGTAGGAGAGGAAGAGAGGGAGTACTGATGAGAGTGGGGTGGACGAGGAGGAATGTTATGAGAGTGAGAGGTTGGGGGTGTCAGGAAGAGAGTAGGAGAGGAAGATTACTGATGAGAGTGGGGTGGACGAGGAATGTTATGAGGAGCGTGAGGTTGCGGGGGGGTGTCAGGAAAGTAGAGGTAGGAGAAGGAAGAGATTACTGATGAGAGTGGGGTGGACGAATGTGCCTTGAACGTGAGGTTGCAGGGGGTGTCAGAGAGTGAGTAGGAGGGGAGGGAGTACTGATGAGAGTGGGGTGGACGAGGAGGAGGAATGTTATGAGGAGCGTGAGTTGCGGTGTCAGGAAGTGAGTAGGAGAGGGAAGGGGAGTACTGATAAAGGAGTGGGGTGGACGAGGAGGAATGTTATGAGGAGTGAGAGGTTGCAGGGTGTCCAGGAAGAGAGTAGGAGAGGGAAGAGTACAGTGAGGTGGGGTGGACGAGAGGAATGTTATGAGGTGAGGAGAGGTTGCAGGGGGTGTCAGGAAGAGAGGTAGGAGAGGGAAGGGTGCTAGTGAGAGTGGGGTGGACGAGGGAGGAATGTTATGAGGAGCGTGAGGTTGCAGGGGGTGTCAGGAAGAGAGTATAGAGGGAAGAGATTACTGATGAAGTGGGTGGACAGGGAGGGATGTTATGAGGAGTGAGAGGTTGCAGGGTGTGTCAGGAAGGGAGTAGGAGAGGGAGATTACTGATGAGAGTGGAGGTGGACGAAGAATGTAGGAGCGTGAGGGTTGCAGGGGATATAGGAAGAAAGAGAGAGTAGGAGAGGGAAAGTTTACTGATAAGTGGGGTGGACGAGGGAGGAATATTATGAGGAGCGTGAGGTTGCAGGGGGTGTCCAGGAAGTGAGTAGGAGAGGGAAGAGATTACTGATGAGTGGGGTGGACGAGGAGGAATGTGAGGGCCCGTGAGGTTGCAGGGGTGTGGAAGTGGTGGGAGGGAAGAGATTACTGATGAGAGTGGGTGGACGGGGAGGAATGTTATAAGGAGTGAGAGGTTGCAGGGGGTGTCAGGAAGAGAGTAGGAGAGGGAAGAGAGATTGCACTGATGATGGGGGTGGACGAGGAGGAATGTTATAAGGAGTGAGGGTTGCAGGGGGTGTCAGGAAGAAAATGCATGAAGGAGGGAAAGTACTTTTGATGAGAGTGAGGTGGACGAGGAGGAATGTTGTGAGGAGTGAGTTGCGGGGGTGCCAGGAAGAGAGTATGGGGGGAGGGGTATGGTAGAGTGGGGTGGACAAGGGGAGAATGTTATGAGGGTGAGAGGTTGCAGGGGTGCCAAGGAAGAGATGCTGAGGAGGGGAAGGAGTGCTGATGAGAGTGGGGGTGGACGAGGATGAATGTTATGATTGAGAGGTTGCAGGGGGTGTCAGGGAAGAGAGTAGGAGAGGGAGAGAGTACTGATGAGAGTGGGGTGGACGGGGAGGAGATGGTGTGGGGAGTGGGGAGTTTGGGGGGTGTAAGGAAGAGAGAGTATGGGGAGGGAAGAAAGTACTGATGAGGAGTGGGGTGGATGAGGAGGAATGTTATGAGGAGTGAGAGGTTGCAGGGGGTGTAAGGAAGAGAGTATGAGAGGGAAGAGAGTACTGATGAGAGTGGGGTGGACGAGGAGGAATGTTATGAGGAGTGAGAGGTTGCAGGGGGTGTAAGGAAGAGAGTATGAGAGGGAAGAGAGTACTGATGAGAGTGGGGTGGACGAGGAGGAATGTTATGAGGAGTGAGAGGTTGCAGGGGGTGTCAGGAAGAGAGTATGAGAGGGAAGAGAGTACTGATGAGAGTGGGGTGGACGAGGAGGAATGCTATGAGGAGTGAGAGGTTGCAGGGGGTGTCATGAAGAGAGTATGAGAGGGAAGAGAGTACTGGTGATATTGGGGTGAGAATAATCTTGCTAAAAAAAGAAAAGATTACTGATATTTTGCGGACTACCAGCCCTCCTATATAGCAGTGAATGCAGTAAAATCGTCTTACAGATGAAGAAATGTAAAGAAATAGGAAATACGGTTCTACATAAGGATGCTGTGAATACTATGTGCAAAAGGACGATATATTTTATAAAAAAATGGAAGCAAAAGAGACACTAACATTTGACATCAGAAAAAGACATTAAAATTTTAGATCACTGAGGAAAAAGGACTTGAAAAATGTGACACTCACAGAAACAGATTTTAGGCAAGAGGGACCCAGCCTAACAACACGTAACCTACCTGAGTAAATAGATGGCAGAACCGGGTTAATAAGAGAGATAATAAAATTTATTAAGAGCTATAAAAGACAGGAAATTTTGGAGAGCCATGATTACCGACGTTTTGAAGAAACATGGCAGACAGAAAAAGATTATACGTTTAAGATGTGGGATTTTTAAATGATCATTTTCAGTCTCTTCACATCTGTGCTTGCACATGAGCAATAGAGATAACGACAATATGATAGAGAGAGAGATAGTCAAAGCCAAAATTTATATGCTTTGTCGATAATTTTGACATAGAAATCTTGTGATTCCAACAAAAAGAAGTGCAGATGTTAAAGTATTATTTTCGAATAACAGCGTGATTGCATTCGGAGTGAATGAGTTTCTTCTATGTTATTTTTTGTCGTGTTCTATCTACGGGCCAGCCAAATCAAAACCTAATCAAGCACAAACATTATCACCGGTATGTAATGAATGTTTCCCTACTGTTCAATTAACTCCTCCTTTTGGCTTTATTATCAATTAATATCATTTCTTTGAATACAAAGCAAAAGAAACTAGTGTGATAAGCAGCTGCTGCATGAAGAAGTGAGTTTTGAATAAATTACGAAACGGAGGCTGTCATGGCGGCCATTTTGGTCGTCTGCAAGTTCCCAATTAAACGAAGAGGAATGTTCACTTTTAATTAGAGCCAACGCCTTGTTATTTTCAATTTGGTGCTAAAATTCCAATATGAGACGATCACCTTCCCAATTATTTAATTAAGATTTTCCCGTTCCCATCGAATCTGTTCGCCTCTGATTAAGGTAGTGATTTGCGAAACTTAATGGACGTTATATTTAATAAAGAAATCTAATTGAGTTTTTCTGTTGAAATGTGAAGAAAATTTCCTTTTTTTACATTCTAAGGAAAACTTTAAACCCCATTGAAAAATAGTTTATTATCTTCTGGGTTTTACTGGCTCTTCAGTTTCCCTCTTTTAATCGTCTGAGAAAAAAACTTTTATCATCCACCAACATGACTGATACTAACCCCCAGTTGGTTGAATTTGGGCAATAACGTTTTCCGTTGACATGAAGTGGAAAGATTATATTGAATCAATTAGCGGGCCTGCAGCTAGAAGAACTGGTTCGCTGTCTCGTGATAGACAATTTATCTTGCTAGAATCTATCATACATATCTATAAGTCTACCATTCATCCTTGCACTGGATATTGCTGCCACTTCTGTCTGATACTCCTGCTATATGTCTAGAGACTCTTGATAGTATCTGGAAAAGAATCTGCAATGCTATTGATCTTAACCTGGCACCTTTTGTCTTTTCTATAAATACTTACATGGTAATGGTTCTGATTAACGTTCCTCCATGGTACCTAGACTTTATGAAATCAAACGTAGTATCAAATTGGCTAAAAACGTCTCATTATTATACGTTGGAAATGGTTAGATAAAACCGTAAGTTCTATGCTAATAGTTTCTTCTCTCACACTTCTCGCTTGTGGAACTCTCTTCTGCCTTTTTCCCGCTCAGTCAATTTTGATTTTCAAAAATTTAAATGCAATGTAAATCATTATCTTCTATCTTCCTTACAATAATTTTCATAGATATTTAATGCATATCAGCATAAATCCCAAATTAAAGCATTTTGGGGATAATTTTCTCGGTTATCAATTTCTTCATATCGAATCGGTCAGTGATTGTTAATGGTCAATCCTCTGACACCCATGACATCAAAACAGGACGGAATTCTCCAAAGCTCAAACCTCGGCCGCATCTATTTTCTTCTGCCATAGACTTGTTAACGATCTGCCAAAGAACATTCTCAGATAACAAATAATAAATATGCAACGCCGCTCTCGGATCGCTAGTCGTGATGGCTTAGACACAGTAGCTGGTCTTCAAGTCGTCTATTACAACAATAGTTGGAAACAATTAAAACTTCTACTGGGCATATAATGGGGGATCGGTTTTCTATTGTTATGAAGTAATAAACTGATCCCCCACTAATTATACTTAATATGATAATGTAATATAATCTATCTCTTCTCCCTCCAGTTATGAGTCAAACGCAGTGAACTTTGATCCTGAGGAAGGTATGTTGAAATCCTGATAGCCGTCTCTTTACCACGTTAACCAGACCGGACGCGCGCGCATAATTAGATTAATAAGAACGGCACCAAAAGTAAATTGAAGAACGCCTGAGCGAGTTGCGGAAAAGTTTACATAAAAAAAAACAACAACAAAAAAAAAAGAAAAAAAAAAGAAATAGAATATAATGGTCGTTAATTTCTTATCCTTACAACAGAGAGAAAGTTTTCGTTTAAGAGTAATGTTTGTCTTCTCAACATTAATTCAAATTCTCGTCTGGTAACGTCTATCACTCCAATCGGAGTTTTCAAGTTGTGACGATTCAAAATGTCTTATTCGAGTTTTCCACCGAAGCTTCACGGAAACTGCCGAAGAGGGTTCTTTGTGACGGCGGCGGTAAATTCGTCTTGTCTGCCTTAGCTCGGCGCAGCAACAACAACTGAATTGGACTTTAATTCTTTCTCGGCTCATTCTGTTTCTTTACATCTTCAGCCAGGACTCTATCGGAGGCGCATTATTCGACATTAACTCTTTTAAGTCTGTCGGCGGCAGGCTTCTCTAGGTTTCTTTACATCTTCAGTCAGGACTCTATCGGAAGCGCGTTATTTGACTTTAACTTTTTTCAGTCGATCGTGGCCCCCTAATTGGGAACCGTCTGTCCTTTTGTCGTTACATCTTGACTGCTCCCAAGTCTCGAGTGAGTGCGGGTGTGACTCGGCTTCCGAGTGTCGAGCGAGCGAGTCTGATTTTGGCCCCTGGAGGCCTTATTTTTGTTCATGTCCCAGACTCTCTTGAGAGGTGCCTGATAGATACGCAATACCTTTAGCCAATTAAATTACTAACGCCTCCACATTTTGAGGTGGGGCTATATCATTCCCTTGGTTTAACCAATGAAGTAACAATATTTCTTAATGACATCATTGCTTTTCGTCTTCTTCCCTTTTGATTACAACATTTATTTTTCTGACTTTAAATCTGTTTTCAGGAATAATTTTGAGAATTTAACCTTACCTGAACTTATCAAAAGTTCATGACAAGCCTGAAACAATATTCTAGCTAAAGTTTATTTTTCGATTTTACCAGCTGCAAAACCTTCCGCTTTATATCACAAAATGGCCGACAATATGATGACCCCCATCCGACTTGTCGTTTTACACCTGCAAAAATGTTTTGATCAGTTCAGTTTCCAACGAGTTTCCAAGATTTTAAAAATTTGCAATATATTTTTTTTCACAATTTCTTAGCCGCGTTCATATTGCGATCAACAATAAACAATTTTTTCATCTATTATTATTATTTTTCTCTCCACTCATATTGTAATCTGCAGAATTAACAATACTATTAGTAATAATTTCTTTCGCTCGGTCGTACTAAACTTAGCATTACATTTTTTTTTCACATACTAAAATACTAGGGTTAGATTTTTTCCACAAACCAAAATAGTGTTACAATATATGTAAAAGATAGTATGGTCTATGGATGTATTCCAGCTATGAGTCAAATAACAGGATAGATTGCGTTCTATAGTCTTGGCTGGCAACCAGTCTACCGCAGAAAGTAATGGCAACCTACTGCCGGATAATCTTCTGCCCAATCAGTCATGTCTCGAGACATGATCGCCCAAGGCGTGTATCACGTATGACACATAACTGACTGACTGAATATAATAGTTGGAAACATAATTAAAACTTCTACTGGGCATATAGTGGGGGGGGCGGTTTTCTATTGTTATGAAGTAATAAACTGATCCCTCACAAAATTACTACTTAATAACATAATGCATATTTTCCCTCTCTAGCTATGAATCAAATAACACGACAGATTGGGTTCTATAGCCTTGGCTGGCAACCAGTCTATCACAGAAAGCAATGGCAACCTACTGCGGGATAATGTTCTACCCAATCAGTCATGTTTCTTTCGAGACATGATCGCCCAACGCGTGTATCACGTATGGCACGGAACTGACTGATTGCTGCCATAGCTGTGCCGGAAATGCCAAATTCTCATTTTCAAGCCTCAACCATCTTCAAAAGCGTTTGCGAAAATTTATGGGTAATGATATGTTTTCCACTCTACAACCACTTACTGACAGACGAAAAGTGGCTATCCTCCCGCTAATCTATCGCTATTTCCATGGCAGATGTTTCTTCGTTCCATCACTAAATATTTACAGCTAGGACCCACCACGTACACTGCGCCGACTTATCGTCATTTCCTTCATATTCTATTAGTGAGGAGGAAGTTCCAATGAAACAGTTTCTTCAACGTAACAGTGGCCTTTTGGAACAAACTCCCAAAAAGATCGCTATAATCTTAACAACTTCAAGTAGAGGATCAACCGTTATCTATCTTACATATCCTCATGATCCTTCTGTTGCTTCCTCACCGTCACCCTAAATCAGTGGTCGGCAAGCACCGGCCCGGGGGCCACATTCGGCTCTCGAGTGAATCTTGTCCGGCCAGCTGTCTTACCCTGGACACGAAATAAATATCGGTAAACCAAGCCAAAATGACAGTTGATAGTCTGAATATATTGCGTTGAAATTTTAATAAAGTAGTCCTTTTTACCTGAAGAATATGTTTTACTTTTATTTTTTATTTGTAGGGGTCGCCAAAATTAGCGTACGGCCTCATTTTCACTTTATTCTGTGTAATTGCTTTCCTGAGCGGGCACTTTTAAATAAATATAAAATAGTGTTTTCAACCGATTTTAATGGAATTTTTTTTCAGTACTGATTTATGAAACATTTATTTTTAAGATGTAATATTTTTTTAGCAAAATTCCCGCCATATATTAAATTATATTGAATCCTTGTTTTCTTCAAAAACATAGAAAATTTATTCACATATTTAATAACATGGTTCTTCTCCATGACACTGGAGCCATAGTTGTTTGGCCCTCCTCCATGATTCTACAAAACCTTTTGGCCTTCACTCTCCAAAAAGTTGCCGGCCCCTGCCCTAAATGTTCTCACTTAGGAACTTGAGTGGCTCTTGCGTTTTGTATGTGTTGCGGTGCAGTGGATATCGGCCTGGAAAAGAGAAAACAGGGAGCCGGGTTCGAATTATAGTTGAATTCGTTACTTTCACTTACGCTCAAATACTATTGAAAACGGTATTAATCCGTTTTTCTCCCTTCAGCTATGGGTTAAATAGTAGAATACATCAGGTATTATAGCTTTATAAATGTATATATATAAATATTATATTTATGAAAAATAATGGCAAACAACTGCAAGAAAATCTGCTCAGTCAGTAATTGCCCATTCAAGATAAGATTGCCCAAGCATGTCTAACATATGGCACTTAAATGACTCTCTGATTGTAATTGAAATTTGAAATGAAGATATAATAAAGAGAGAATATTGAAGTTGCGTATTATATAGAGAAAAAAAACATCTCCTCATTTGAAAATCAGTTTCGTTCTAATCTGTTTCAAATTATTTACCGGTATATTTATTTGCAACACTCCTCGACTTACAGTACTGTGCAAAAGTATTAGAACAAGAACTATTTTATCTTTTAGGAGGCATATTGACAGAAAATAAACGATTCAATTAAAATAATTTTATTTGATTTACTCAACAAATGCTTTACCAAGAAAAAATACTTGTTACAAAATAAATTTAATATTTAGTATAATAGCCTTTTGCTTTGATCACAGCCTTCATTCTGTCAGGCATTGACATCACAAGCTTCTTCACTGTATCTAATGGTATCTCCTGCCAAGCAGCTTGTATTTGTTCCGAAAGTGTGTCTTGCGAAGTAACATTAGATTTATCAATTTTTTTATCCAAAATATCCCATAGGGTTGAGATCAGGGCTTTCCGAAGTCTTCCTTCCTCTTCCTTTTTAGTTAAATAATTCTTACAAAGGTTTGGCTTTTCACCCTGTATTTGAATTTCAGTGGGGTTTTTAGGAAAATCACCCCTGTGCTAATACTTTTGTACACTACCGGTAATGTGCAAAAGTGTTAGGACAGGGGTGATTTTAAAGTTTATTTTGATGCCTCATAAAAGATAAAATAGTTTTTGTCCTAATACTTTTGCACAGTAGTGTATATATATATGTGGATTTGGCAATGTCGAATTTTATTAAACACTTTGGCGCAACTTGTTGCATCAGATCCTTTAATCAATTCTGGAAGCATCATTTACTTTTAAGAATCGCAGAACCAATTATGAAGTGCCTTTCAGGCCAGCAAAACTTTCAGAACAAACATCTTATTACCATTAACTGCTACTTTCGAAGTGCGTTCCTCTCTGTTTACACATCTCTAATAATCAGAAATCTGAAGAGACTTCTTTTATCTCGTAGACAAAGGAATTAGCACCATTAATCTTTGAGAACTTCTACGCAATCAAAATTGAGAAAGGCGATGAAGACGTTCATTTTTGCTTCAGGACAAACGGAAAAAAATTACTTGTTTTGTTTAAAAATACAACGCTAACATTTTCCTAATGTCGAAATGTTACTTTATGATATTATAAAAAGACAAGTTCATTTAAGCACATCAAGGTGGTGTGATGGTTAACAAGCTCGTCTCAAGCTTGTGTCTCTTGATCAGTTGCAACTGGGTAGTGAGTCCCTTCCTCACAGCGTAGCCCATATTTTCGGCTTTGTTGCACAACTAGGCAACGTTTCGAAAATTATTACGCGACATCGCTGTGGTATAACGGTTAGAAAGCTTGTCACGCTTAATTAATTAAGACTGAGTAGTCAATTCGTTCCTCACAGTGGGTCCTATACTTTCGGCTTTGTGTCACATTTTATCTATGCAAAGGAATTACCACCATTAATCATTGAGAACATCTACGCAATCGAAATTGTGAAAGGCGATGAAGACGTTCATTTTTGCTTCAGGATAAACGCAAAAAATTACTTGTTTTGTATAAAAATACAACGCCAACATTTTCTTAATGTCAAAATGTTACTGAATGATATTATAAAAAAGCTAAGTTCATTTGGGCACATCGAGGTGGTGTGATGGTTAACAAGCTCGTCTCGTTTGAACAATTACGACTGAGTAGTGAGCTTAGTCATCACAGGGCGTCCCATAATTTCGGTTTTTTCGGTTTGTGCCACATCTAATCTACGCTTTGAAAATCATCCGGACACCTCAACGTGGTGTAATGGTTAATAAGCCTGTCTCGCTTGAGTAATTTCAACTGAGAATGAGGACAAAACTGAAAGCAGCGGGAATGTGGTTCTACAGAAGGATGCTGCGCATATCGTGGACTGAGCATGCAAGCAACGAGGAGGAGTTGGAAAGAATGGCAACAAAAAGGAAATTGATGCTGAGCATCAGGAAGAGACAACTGAAGTTCCTGGGACATGCAATGAGGAAGAAGAGCCTGGAGAACCTGATACTGACTGGTCAGATAGAAGGAAGGAGAGACAGAGGAAGGCAGCGGATAACATATTTACAGGGCCTGATCAGGTGGTTGACGGAACGGGGGGTGACAGGAGTAACGAGAGAAAACATACTGGGAGCCACAAGGGATAGGGAGACGTGGAGAACCATGATCGCCTACGTACTGAAGGGACAGGGCACATAGAAGAAGAAGAAGAAGAAGAAGAAGTGAGTTCAAATCTCACAGGGTATCCCTTAATTTGGGCCTTGTGCCGCATCCAAGGTACGCTCAGAAAAACAGATGAATGTCTCGATTTAGTTTAATGGATCACAATCTTGTCTCGTCTGATCAATAAGACTGAGTGTTGGGTTCGATCTTCACAGGGTCTCTCCCATACTTGCGACCTTGTGACAAATCTAAGAAAAACAAATGGACACCTCGATGTAGTATAATGCTTACCAAGGTTGTTTCACTTGAATAATTACGACTGATTTTTGAGTTCGACGTCACACGGTGTCCTGTACTGTCGGCTATGAGCCACATCTAACCTTCGCTCAGAAAGAAAAAAGGATCTAGACACCTCCACAAGGTGTAATAGTTAGCAAGCATGTCTCGTTTGATCAATTATACTTGATGATTTCCGAAAAGTTGCTTAGTTGTGGAACAAAGCCGAAAGCATGGGTCATGCTGTGAGGAAGCAACACACTACCCAGTCGTAATTGATCAAGCAACACAAGCTTGTTAGCCATTACACCAAGCCGAGATGTCCAGATGATTTTCGAAGCGTAGCTTAGATGTGTGATCTAACCGTTAGTTTGACTTTTTTTTTAATCATGTCACCCCAAGCAAGGCATTCCACTGCCACTATAGTGCAGGGGGTTACATAGAGGGATTGGGTATGGAAAAATGTCAGAAGGAGGGAGATAGACGACTTAGGAGGTACATAGGGAGAGAGTTGGAGAGAGTGGGTGTGAGTTAGTGTGTTAGGAGGTGTCTATTGACTTTACATTTAAACTCCTGGAGGTTGTAGCCGTCGGGGAAGCAAACATGCGGTAGGGAATTCCACAGGCGGGAAGTGCGAGGAAAGAAGCTGTTGGAGTAGAAATTGCGGTTACATTTCATCGGTTTCACTGTAAATGGGTGGGACCTAGTTGCCAATCTAGTATCTCGTGCAAATTCACATCTAGGAGGCACCAGTGATTTAAGTTCGTCAGAGCAGAAGCCATGAAAGTATTCACGCCGGTGAAAGAGATACTGCAGGCGGTCAGCAAAGTCGGTATCAATCACATTACAGATTCTTCGCTGTATTTTGGCAAGAACGCCGAGGAGAATAGAAGGGGCACCCGACCAGATGTGGCAGCAGTACTCAATACACGGGCGGATGGTGGATTTATATAATTGCAGGATAGATTCAGACGGAAAGAATTTCCGGGCCCTGCACAGAGAGCCGACTTTCATAGCTGCGGATTTAGCAATGGATTCGACGTAGTCATTCCACTTGAGGTCCGCTGAGAGTGTCAGGCCAAGCAGGCGTAGTGATTTATTCTCTGGGAGGCAAGCCTGTTCCATGCAAATGGGAGGGAGGTGCGGTTGTCTGTGGTGGTTAATTGACAGCAGCTTCGTTTTGGAAGAATTGAATTTTACGAGCCATTTCTTACCCCAATCCACCATGGATTGGAGGTCCTTCTCAAGCTCGGCAGCGAGGTTCGCCTTGTCACCAACACCATATTTTTGATCGAGGCGAGAGTAAACTGTGGTATCATCGGCGTACATGCCTACTTATGACCTTGTGGCATCGGGGACATCATTGATATAGATTAGAAAGAGCGTAGGACCTAAGATAGAGCCTTGGGGTACACCTGCATTTGTAGGCTAGTTCTGGGAGGCATGTTCGTTTAATACCACTTTCAGTGTGCGGTTAGAGTGGAATGACCGGATTAAGTCCAACAAAAGTCCAGTTATGCAATAGCTTCGCAGTTTCCGTAGAAGGCCGGCATTCCATACTCTGTCGCATGCTTTAGAGATATCCAAGGCGACGGTTCGGGCTTCACCATTCTTGTCGAGAGCCTGGTGTATATACTCGGTGATGGTCGTTAGCATATCAGCAGTGGACCTAAATCTAAATTAAAAAAGGATTAATTCAATGATGTTGGATGGCCATTTCGATATGAAAATCCCCACATCACCTCAGCAACAGAAAAATCCTTTCAGAAACTGGAGAAAAATCAGTCTAATTTTCCTTTTTAAATAGATTTGCAAAGAAATTAAAAAATAAAATAAAAAATAAAAATAAAAATAAAAAAATAAAAAAATAAAACAAAATAAAATCAAATAAACAAGAAAAGAAAAAAATTGACATCGTCTGGGTTCGCAAAAAAAGAAAGAGAATTGTAACTTAAAAATTAACGGACGGCCATGTTGAATTGATGTAAGGTTAAGCAACACGGAAAAAAGGTGGGAGATAAGAGAGATAAAGGAAGAAAGCGGGGCAGGAAAAGAAAAGAAAGAAAAATTTTTTTATATATTACAGACGCTAGACATATTCAAAAACCTAACTTCCCAAAAACGTTGAAGTATTAGAAAAAGGCCTTTACTTAAAGGCCTTAAATCATTGAATTAATCCTTTTTTAATTTATATTTGCTCTGTAATATTTTATTACATGGAGCTCTCTTCCTGTATCATTTTTAAATATTAAAATAAAATTTTTAATATTAATTAGGATCGGGTTTTTGGAATTTACCTTCCTGCTTTTTCCACTTGGATTAAAGTATCTGAATTAAAATATATATATATATATATATATATATATATATATATATATATATATATATCTTGATTTGAGTTCAGAATATACATTTGCACAGAGATAATGCTATTTGGGATGAATTTGAAGGGGAAAAGCGACGGGACTTAAAACGAAAATTTACCGAAATTTCAACTGTATTTTTCTGTGGTTGACTATAAAGTTTCTTTTTCATTTTGTCTAAAGCTTTGTCGACGTTTAATCGCTCCATGGTTTCATCGAATAATCAGTTTTTAAAAAACTGAGTTTATATCTGCACTTGAACCCAAATCTCCGGCATCACTTCGAAATATGTTAATCATTCCACCGTTGGTTTGGTCAATTCGTTTCACGAGGTGATTATATATAATTCATTATTCTTTGATCTATCTATATATATATAAAAACTTATTTATAAATGGAACTTTGTCTGTGTGTGTGTGTCTGTGTGTGTGTGTCCCCGTTACCTATAGACTCTAAAACGGCTGAACCGATTTTCTTGAAAATTTACAGTTGCATTATAAGCGTCTACGAGTGTTCTTAGCTAGGTTTTGTGTCGAGGTACCCCCGATAAATATCGAAAATCGATAATCGAAAAAATCGGGTTATAGAAGGAGTGGTCCGATTTTAATCAAATTTGATACACTCATAGACAAAGACATAAGAAACGATATTCAGAAGTTTCAAGGTTGCAGTTCTTACAATAGTGCCGAAAATCGATAATATACATATACAAAAAGCAAGATGTTTGTGTGTGTGTGTCTGTTTATCTCTCTGTATGTCCTTTATACAAATCCACAATTTTTATCCGATTCTCACCAAACTTCACACAAATATTCCTTAGGCTGAGTCTGAGCCCCAGGACTATGTATTAGTTTTAAAGTTTTCATTACACCCGAGCAACGCCGGACTATGCTGCAAATATATATAAAAGACAAGATGTTTGTGTGTGTGTGTGTGTGTGTGTGTGTGTGTGTGTGTGTGTGTGTGTGTGTCCTTTATACAAATCCACAATTTTATCCGATTCTCATGAAACTTCACACAAATATTCCTTAGATATTCGGTCAGGTCATGGGTTACTTACTTTTTCTGATTTCCCTCTGACATCTTTTACCACTTTTATCGTGGTTCTTGCTGCAGAATTTGCTCTAACTTGGTAAAATTATAGTTTTTAGTTTCAACTATTGGTAGATTTCTCAGACGGCTAATTTTCCACGATATCGGAAATCGATACCTCCGAAATTCTATCGAATCTGATCAAAAGCCGATATTCAGCCATCAATATAGTTCATTTTCTCCAATTTTACTCCCTATGGGTACGATAAGTTTTTATGGACTTAGGATAATTTATCCTTGGATGACGTATTTGACTCCGATATTGGAAATCGATACCTCGATATCCTATTGGGTCTGATCAAAATCAGGTTTTCAGCCCCTTTTATTTTGGCTTTTGCTTCGGGTTTGCCTCGAAGTAGGTATAGTTGTAGTTCTTAGTCTCAGCCATGATACAATTTACTCAGAGGACTTATTTAACCTTCAAAATTCAATTTGCAACGGAAAACTTATTTGACATCGATACCGGAAATCAAAATTTGACTTGCATCCGTTTTAGTAAGTTCTACGGCTTCGAGATCAATTTTTCGACAAACTACGTTTTTCGGGCTTACGTCCAAAAAGTTTGAACTCCATTACCATGGATTAGTTTTAAAGCTTTCATTACACCCGAGCAGCGCCGGATTATATTGCTAGTCAGTCAGTTAAGTGCCATACGTGAAACACTTTGGGCGATCATGTCTCGAAAGGCACATGACTGACTGGGCAGAAGATTATCCCGCAGTAGGTTGCCATTGCTTTCTGTGGTAGACTGGTTGTCAGCCAAGGCTATAGAACCCAATCTGTCGTGTTATTTAACCCATAACTGGAAGGAATAGACGGACTAATACCTTTCCCAAGGGTATTTGCGCGTAAGTGAATGCAATGAATTCAACTGGAATTCGAATTCGGGTCCCCGATTTCTCGTTCCGAGCCGATATCCACTGCATCACAACGAACCTCCTATATTGCTAGTACAAGATAATATCCACTTTTATTTGACTTGCGAAACAAAAAGAATGCAGTAAAGAAACTTTTATTTTAAACGCAAATATTATTTTTTTCTGCGAATTTAAAAAGGTTATCCTATTCTATCAACGCACACTTCCATTTTAACTCCCCAATGTGATTTCTCACAATGAGAAAGTTTCAGGGATCTATATAGCATTTAAAAATAAAATACGAAACAAAGATCTTGTAATAAGTATTCCCTCTTGTCGTTGCAGAGTTTTTCAATTTGGAAAATATTCTTCAACTGTTTATGTCTCAGTGGAAAAACGAAGGTGAAAATATGTAGGCTTTTTAGTGCTCTCAAATATTTTATTGACTTCATTAGCCAATCGCAAACCATTTCTATAGACTCTAAACGGAAGCGTTTATAGCAATACGTTCCTTTGAGGTGACAGTTTTCTAAATAGATTTAACAAATATAAAATGGCGACCTTTTAGATTTAAGAAGTGTTGAACAGAGTTTGAGTAAGTACGGAAAAACTAAACATACCTATTCTAATAGATTTCAGACATGACGCTAAAACATTGACAATAATTATGGAAACACATCTCAACCCACAAAAAAAAACAAACAAAAAAAATAAACCAGCAACCAAAACGAAAACTATTATTTGAAAAGCGACAACAGATACCATTACAACTCATTGAAAGCAGACTCCGTCAAGTCGAAGGGAAGTTATGTAGCAGGACTCTGGATCCTGATTGGTCATCAAATCGCAAAAATTCAAAATACGTAAAAAAAAACAAAAAAAAAACAACTATTTTTCTACAACTAAAGGAGAAATCGTTCTTTGAGCCACCCCATGTGACTGGATTGAATATTTAAGGATGGTCTCTAACCGGTCTCGGCGATCAGTCAAGGGAGGCGGTTTGCTGACACACATCTAAAATGTAACCAAATTCAAATCGACCCGGAGATAAGCTCAGGTCGCACGTTGTTCCCTTTCTATTTCTCCTTATCTATTTCAACTATTACTACTCTGAACATTTTGTACGAACTCTTGATACCCTTAACTTTCTCATTGAACATTAATTTCTACAAATTCTTGTTATTGCTCCCTTTAATAAAATTCTATTTTAAAATGCAAAATGTATATTTTTATTCGTACGCTGTTCCACACATTCCAACCTGCCGACAAACAACCTTCTGATAAAAACCTTCTGATAATAATTCTGATGATTAGAATTCTGCATCTAAACTTGTAATCTGTAGGGAGTTCAGTTAAGTCTGACACAAGGCCGAACCAAGAAACATTAACCAGCTCCCTACGCTACATATTATTGCAGTGTTTCAACTGTGATTTCCAATAACCTGCATTTCAACGAACGGTAACTAAACAGGGAGAGCAATAAATACGGGAGGCCATAAATGTTAATTAAATAAATACTGATTTTTTAAAATCATTTAACCACTAGTGCGCGACGCGTTACAGTGAGTGATAAGACTGGGTACAGGTGTTATTGAATATTGGGACCTAGATGTCAATTTAGTCAGTTAAGTGTCATACGTGATACACACTTTGGGCGATCATGTCTCGAAAGAGACATGACTGACTAGGCAGAAGATTATCCTGCAGTAGGTTGCCATTGCTTTCTGCGGTAGACTGGTTGCCAGCCAAAT
Organism: Ascarosepion bandense; assembly: GCA_037127315.1. NCBI lineage: Eukaryota > Metazoa > Mollusca > Cephalopoda > Sepiida > Sepiidae > Ascarosepion > Ascarosepion bandense. Next base: position 387,948 of record JBBBDQ010001528.1, on the reverse strand, counting down.
CTATAGAACCCAATCTGTCCTATTATTCGACTCATAGCTAAATGGGGAAGAGATATATTATTAAGTAGTTATTAGTAGGAGATCAATTTATTACTTCATAACAATATAAAACTGATACCCCACTTAATGCCCGGTAGAAGCCTTAATCACGTTTCCAACTATTATATTCAGTTCTTTAAGTGTCGAACGTGAAATTTCCAATTTCAGTCGAACACACTGCATTCACTTGCGCACTGGTACCCTTGGGAAAGGTATTAATCTGTCCCTTCCCTCCAGTTATGGATTAAATAACTGAGGTCCGCTGTTCATGCGATTTGTGGCGAACTTCTGCAACAATTGTTAGTTATCAGCGGTTCCAAAAAGTTTGGATGATGCTACACAAGCCTTCACCACACTCTGTTTGGCAGTCTAACTGAGTTAGACACTCATACGTCAAAATCGACGGGAGAGTCCATAATATATATATTCGTGTCGGGGCATTTCGATGGGGTGTAATTGCTAGCAGACTTAACTTGCGTTGGAATAGTTTTAAACAAATATATCACAAATATATTTGTAGTAGTACAAATATATACAAGTGAGCAATTATTAGCGTGACTGTTAGTCCGGCAGTCTGAGTTATCTGCTGTAATAGATTCCGCTCTCACTCTATTTTACTCGGTATTTTACTCGGTATTTACCAACTTTCCAATAGAGCGCCGCTGTCCGAAGACAACAACCAAACAGAGTTTGGCCCGCATTCAGTAGCACTAGACTGAGTCCCCTCGTTATCGCAGTGAGCGGTCCCACCCGTTTAACACTGGGCGGTTTCATGTTCTCTTGAACAAGGTCAATTAAAGTGGGGATTCCGAGACCTTAAGCTTCGCCAAAAATATCCCGCAAACCCTGTTTAAGGCCGGGTCAGATTCTTGTCTATTCATCCCAACCTAGACTGTACCCTTCAGCGGAACCTCGTCTGGGTTCCTCTCCGCCCGGGGACAGAGAGTTGATCAAGAGAGAGTTTGGATCGGTATAATCACTCTCAATCAAGATAGAACTCAACTCTTACTCTTTCTCTGCTTCTATAAAGCAGAACTGCTACTTATATATAGTTTTGGCGTGTTTATGTGTTTTATGGGATGTCCCCATAACAATTTACTCAACCTATTACGAATAAATAGTGACTTCATACCTTTCTCCTTTATCTCGTCCTTGTGCCACATCTGAGCAGCGCTTTGTAAATCGCTCTATATGTGTGTGGAGTTCTGTGTTCTTAAGTTAGAAAGATATAAAAAATGAAGAATTATCTCTTGATCTAGAGTATTATTTAAATTAAATTAGTAACTTACCCCCTCGTCTCTTCCCAGGTCATCTTCCATACTTTATTGACATAACATCCTGATCTAAATTCAAACAAAAATAACTATTTTCTATCTTCCTAAGTTTCCAACTTTTTCCATGTTATCCTTAATTTTGAAATAATGCAAACAACTGATTTTTCGAACAATTGATTTGCCAAATTTGCCCTTGGACATCAAAAGATAATTTATCTGAGTCTGCGTTCTAAGGTTGATCTCTCCACCACCACAAAAAAAATCTTTATCTTTTCGATATTTTATTGATCTCTAAATTATCCACTCAAGAAATAAACTTCGGTCTATTTTCACGCATTTGGTTTAACATTCGCGCCATTAAGTAAACTACAAAAATTTCATTTATTCGAGTTTTTTTTTTTAATTATACGTATATACACAAAGACGAACGGGATAGATAGAATTAATTATCTCCGCTAGGCATGGAAAGCAAAATATGAACATTCTATCTCTGTTGAGTGAATAAAGTGTTTTGCTCAAAAACTTCGTGGTTATCTCGTAAGACTGACATCTTCAGTCCTGAAGATTGCCCTGAAGTATCAAACAGATTATTCGTTGCCGTGTGTAGAACTTAGTGTCCACTTTTATATTGATATACACTCTATCCCAATAATGAACAATGTAAACCATAAATATACCATACCTTAAAACTATATTTTTATTATATATATATACTAGCAGTATAACCCGGAGTTGCTCGGGTGTAATGAAAGCTTTAAAACTAATCCATGGTCCTGGAGCTAAGACTCTTTGGACGTTGGCACGAAAGACTAAAAAGCAATAGTTGTTTCCAGTTGAATCGAAACCGTAGACTGAAAGAAAAATGAATGGATGCAAGTCAAATTTTGATTTCCTGGTATCGATATCAAATAAGTTTTTTTCGTCGTAAACTGAATTTTGAAGGTTAAATAAGTCCTCTAAGTAAATGGTATCATGACTGAGACTAAGAACTACAATTGTACCTACTTAGAGTCAAACCCAAAGCAAAAACTAAAATAAAAGGGCTGAAAAAATACAGACATACAGGCAGATAAACAGATACACAAACAAATATCTTGCCTTTTTTTATGGATATATATATTATCGATTTTCTGCACTATTGTAAGAACTGCAATCTTGAAACTTCTGAATATCGTTTCTTATGTCTTTGTCTATGAGTGTATGGAATTTGATTAAAATCGGACCACTCCTTCTATAACTGATTTTTTCGATTATCGATTTTCGATATTTATCGGGGGTACCTCGACACAAAACCTAGCTAAGAACACTCGGAGCCGCTTATAGTACAACTGTGTAAATATTCAAGAAAATCGGTTCATCCGTTTCGGAGTCTATAGGTAACGAACACACACACACACACAGAGACAAAGTTCCATTTATTATATAAGTTTATATATATATATATGTGCGTGCGTGTGCGTGCGTGTGTGTGTATGTGTGTGTGTGTGGACGGACGTAAACATTGATGTACAGATGTACGTACAATGAATACATATGAATGAACCTTGATCAAAACAGATTATTTCAGATAATTTGGAAGATAATTTGAAAATAGAGGAATGGATAGCGTGAAATGAGGAATCAGAGAGCCGAGTTTGAATTCCAGTTGAGTTCGTTACATTCAATCACCTTGCAAAAACTACGAATCCATCTGTTCTCCCCGCCATGAGAAAATAACACGACATACCGGGTTATATAGCTCTCGTTGTCAATCAGAACTGACAATCTACCGCGGTAAAATTTCCATAGCGCTCACTTTCCACATGCCTTGAGCCAGCATGGAAGAGTAGGCTCAAAAATGAACATGACAGCAATATTTTATGTTGATGCCCATTCTACAACAACGCAGATTAAGCGATTGATGGTGAATTAGAAAGAAACTGAACTAGTTTGCATGAACCTCATAGATAAACCGAGAATTAAATTAATTTTCCAAACTTGTCAAACTTTCAAAATGGTCAAAAAAATGGTGAATTTTGAAAACTCTCAAAAAGATTTCAGTCAATATAATTTCTATTTGAAATACACCGAAGTATTTTAATTACTGAAAATAGTAAATTTAATCGTTTAACTTTCAATTAAAACTGAAATGAAAGCTTAATTTTTTTATTCAATTTAAAATTTTCGGTTTTAAGTCTTGCAAAAATACAATATACATCTGTGACGTGTTAGTTTTGAAAAATTAGTAAATTTAAAGTTAAATTAATATGATTTATACAAATATTACTTGTTTGTAGCATGAAATATAGAATAAAAGAATTTCTTAAGGTGTGAAGTGATTGAGGTTTGAAGTGAGTGATGACAGCCATATGTGGTCAACTGTTTAAAGAAAAATGTTTTTCGTACCTCAAAGAGTCCTGAGGTTAACTAATAATATAAATTTTCGATACAAAATTTAATTTCTTGAAATTTTATCAACTTACATAGAGGAGTTTAATAGATATAAAAAAATTACATATTTTCATCAAGATTTTATAGAAAATAATCATTTAACCAATAATTTAATTCATTTGTATTTAAGTTCTGAAAATTTCATTGAAAACTGACCATTATATGATTTTTGCAAGAATTTCGAAACTAATGTCTTTCACCGGAAAAATAATGAATTGCGTACAATTACATTATCCATAGTAAACTCTGGTACCAATTTCGGTATCCGCTGATAAAATAAATAAATAAATAAAAACTACCTAAATTTCGAACGTGTTAGAAAGGATAAAAAACTTTTAAAAAAGGAAAATTTCTTTCAATCTTTTTGAAACATTTTGACGGAAAAACTTTGCTTTTATTAAGTTTGGGGCCTTTTTTTCATGATTTGCTATTTCTTTAGTGAATTTATTGGAGGTACATACAGTAATATATTTGGGAAATAGAACAAAAATTACACTTACAATTTTTTGGACATCCCTGAAGAGACCTTTTTTGGGAGCCGTAGCACACTAGCCCGGTTTTGACCGTTAGGTCTCCTCGGTCATGTCCCCAAAATTGTAGGTGTATTTTTGCTCTACTTACTCAGGATAGTATTGAGCCTTTTTGTTGCTTAGTACCTTCGAGGACGGCATTTCATATATATATATATATATATATATATATATATATACGTTCTCACACACTAATTGAGCACTCTGGAAGAATGGTAGACTTTGAAAAACAGTAGCTACTCTAGCATATACGCATCGTTCATTCAGCAATACATTAGAACACTCTCAGCTATTGGGCGTGTATAATGATAATATACATGCTAAAGAGTCAGCTTCCTTCTACCAAGCGCCCATAGCTCAAAGGTAGACTGACGCGAATTCGGTCGGTTTTCAATCCTGGGTTAAAAGCAATCCGTGTCTAACCGTACTGATGAGCTGTAATACAGTAAAGCAGATCTGTCTGCGGATGACTATATATATATATATATATATATATATATTGCGCTTACTCGTTTAAAAATGGAAAAATATATATATATACATGTATGTATGTATAAGGAAGTATCAACGCTTTTATTTATAAGTGTAAAATGTGATATGTTAATATACCAAAAGGGATTTTTTTTCATCCAGATAAAGATTTGTTAATAACCCAGGCGTTTAGCCTAAAGCAACAATTTAAATCAAAAGTAAAAGTTTCGATCACTGTAATTTTCTTGTTATGACCTTCGTAATTTTCCTTGGTTCTTAACATCTAGCTATCAAACAAGAAATCACTCTTCCGCGAAATCAACAAGTGCAGTTAAGTATGTTTTGCTTTTGAAAGCATCGGGGCGTAGGGATATTTTAGTTGCCAAATTACTTAATTCCGCCGTCTTGATGTTTGAAGAGGAGGCAAAAAGTAGACCGGAACCGGTGAAATGGAGTAAAAATGCGGCAAAAAGGCGAAACATAACGAAAAGCGAAACTACCAGAAAAGGCAAAGGCATTCGTGCAACAAAATGTGCTGCTCGTTTGGCTCAGAAAAGATAATTTCAAACAAGAAACGGAAGTACTCTTTGGCGCCTTCATAATGAGTGAAGATGATTGGCTGACGTTAAGTGAAGTTAGTAGAGCCAAGCGGAAGAGCCACTTTACTAGTCTTAGATTTTCTTTCTGCCTTTCTCTCTCCCACTAAATCTATTTGTCTCTTCTTCTTTTTTATTCTTCATTTCTTTTGACTGTATTTTTAGTTTTAATTTCTTGTGCGCAATATATATATATATATATATATATATATATATATATATATATATATATATGTAGTCATCCGCAGACAGATCTGTTTCGCTGTATCAGCTCATCAGTACGGTTAGACTCCGATTGCTTTTTACCCAGGATTGAAACCCGACCGAATTGGCGTTAGTCGGCGATTCTACCTCTGATATATATATATATATTAGTCATCCATTAGTCATATATATATATATTAGTCATCCTGTTTCGTTGTATCACAGCTCATCAGTGTGGCTAGCCTTGCTTCTGGCTGGGATCGAAACTCGACCGATTTGGTGTCAGTTGGAGTCGCTACTCCCTAAGCCATCGACGCATGGAATCAGAGAAGGGAAATTTTAACGTTGTATATAAGCAGTGTATACACACGCCAGTCACCGAAAGAACTCAATTCATTTCTGAAGAGTCACGCATATAGCAGAAGTGGAAAAATTTTCTTCTCCAGATATATATTCTGACGTCGCAACAAAAAAAGAACTGTGAACAGAATGAACTATACTGCTTCCAGTTAAGTCCTCATAAAAACAATTTTTGCAACCATTTTTTGAACCCTATTTTATATATTCACTTTCTTTCTTCCTCTTTCTGTTATAAAGCCTTTCTTTTTTCTACTCAAGTTTGGTGTTGTCCTGTTTTCTCTCGCCGTGTTGTGTAAATGGTCTTTTACCCACATTTTATACAGAGGACAAATTAATTGGTCCCTAAAATTCTAATCATAATTTTGTTGAGGTCTCATAAAACTTGATGAATCACTAATATATATATATAAGAAAAATTAAGGTAGACACATTATTTCATGTTAAATTGGAAATTTAGGCCTGTTTCAGGCAAACCATCATCAGCTTCCGTCTTTATTTTACAAAGGATTTTACACGAATGAAATTCACAAAGTCCTAAAAAACCCAAATAAAAATAATAGTCGCTCCCTTAAAAGAGAAACTTTAAGAAGAAATACATCATTACATCAGTTCGGCGAACACACGCACATATTCATACACAAGCATATATATACGCAACATATAATCAAAGAACACGTGTAAGAGTGGATGTCAACAAAAATCCAATGATACTAGGCTGATGGACTGTGTATGGTAGTTAACAAAACACAGAGGAAAACCCCCTGTGCGAATTGGAAAATTGTAAAAGACAGTGAGAGCAGGAAAAACTCGTGGAGAAATCGGCTGCAGATTAGGCCAGGAAGAAAAAAAGAGCAATTATTTTTTATTTAGAAAGAAAAGAGAATTACTAAACGTGAAAAGCGATGTCAAAATGTGGGCATTTGAAGAACGAAGTCCCGGGTATTTAAGAACACGGATGAACTTCTACTTTTTTTTTTTTTAATCATTTCACCACAAGCAAGGCATTCCACTGCCACTATTGCGCATGGGTCTACATAGGGGAAGGTAAATAGAAAGAGTGGTTAGACATAGGGAATGTCAGGAGGAAGGTGACAGATGAGTAAGGATACCGAAGATGAGGGTTGGGCAGATGGGAAGAGTGTATGATAGAATGGGAGCAGGTTAGTGTGTTAGAAGGTGTCGATTGACCTTACATTTAAACTCCTGGAGATTGTAGCCGTCGGGGAAGCAGTCATGTGGAAGTGAATTCCACAGTCGGGAAGTACGAGAAAAGAAACTGTTGGAGTAGAAGTTGCGGTTGCATTTTATCGGTTTCACCGTAAAAGGGTGGGATCTAGTTGCCAATCTAGTATCTCGTGCAAATTCGTATTTAGGGGGCACCAGTGATCTAAGTTCATCTGAGCAGAAGCCGTGAAAGTATTTATAGAAGAGACACAGGGAAGCCACGTCGCGCCGGTGGGAGAGAGACTGCAGGCGGTCTGCCAAGTCGGCATCTATCACAATTTCCTTTAGCTTGCTACCCACTTTTTGGTAGTTCCTGTTCTCTACTTTGGAATATTGTCCTCCTCTTATTTTACTATTACTCTTCATTTCGGTGTTTATATTAGGAGAAAATTCCACCATTGGTTTTCCGTGTCTATGCCTGAAGAGACCTAAGGGTCGAAAACCTGGGAGTGTGATACGGATCCCCAAAAATTGTAAGTACATATATATAGATGTATATACACCATTATAGCGCCGCCCTATATATATATATTGTATCGATTCACCAGATAATTTTCTAAGTATACATTGTTGAATATGACAAATAATGAATGTCTATTATGTTTAATCATGAGCCGTTCGAAAAATCGTATTCTGGCTTTAATTTCAGGTAAAAATAACGACAAAAATTGTCTAGCATTTGGATATTATTTATTAAGTTGGTTCTATGTTTTGGCTCACATGAGCCATCTTCAGAGAGGTTAGAGGGACGTTAACATAAAGACATCCTCTGTCAAAGATTATTTTATCTTGTGTTGACATAAAACATTGCTAATCAACGATGAAAATCACCGAAAAGCAGACGCAGTTAATAAATTTTTCATGTGGTTCTATGACGTCACACCGCGTGAGAAACCGAAATGATTAAACATAATAGACATTCGTTGTCTGTTATATTTAACAACATATATTTTGAATATATATATATATATATATATATATATATATACAACAAAAGAACCATTCTATTTTCATTTAGAATTACCCACTTAAATATACTATGAAATACATCATTTCTTTTAAAAAACTGGGGTCGCCTAATAATTATGGCCGGTAGTGTATATTTATATATTTCTTTTTCGCTTAGTTCCCAGTCAACCACCCCTTCCCCTTTTCCTTTCGTTCCCCATACCACTTCTATCCCTCTGACATGGCTAAATTTTAACTTTTAAACTCTTGACTCTGGTATGGGGGCGGGGGTATGTCTTCTAATAGGAAACATAGGTTTCTGTCTGCTTTCCTCTTTTTACTTCATTAAATTCAAAAATTTTTAACGCCACCCCATTTTATTTTTCCGTGGATGGATGATTTTTTGTTTTATATATATATATATATATATATATATATATATATATATTCCATTTGTAAACGAGTTATTACGCGACCTAGGTCCCGACTATGAGTGGTGTCTTCAGGTAATTTGCAATTATATATACATAAAATAAAATAAAGATCGATGTTCAAATCAGTTGTATGGCCATTTCTACATGAAATCCCTAAGAGAAATTTCACGCATCTTAGGGATTTCATGTAGAAATGGCCATACAACTGATTTGAACATCGATCTTTATTTATTTTATAATTGGCTCTGTAATTTAAATATTAATTACATTCAGGACTCCACCTTGATCAGTTTTTAATATTAATTACATTAATATTAATTAGGATCGGTTTTTTGGGATTTACCTTCCTGCTTTTCTTTTTAAATTAAAGTTTTATATTAAAAGATATATATATATATATATATATATATATATATATATATATATATATATATATATAATCAAAATATATACGTTATAAAATAGATTCATTGTAGTTATATTATAACATGCTTATATTTTAAATTATATATATTAGGTTGTCCCAAAAGTTCGTAAACACTTGCAAAATGGGTCTATCTGGTCCAGCACAATCGACACAAGCGATCGGTTCAGAAAGGGCACGAGACACCGTCGGTTCCAAAACAAAATCGATTCGGCAAGAATGTCATGTTGTGCGTTTGGTGGAACTTTGAAGGAATCGTGCATTTTGAGCTGGTTCCGAATGGTCGTGCCATCAGTGCCGAACTTTACTGTCAGCAACTTGAGCGGGTCTACGAAAAGGTGAAGCAAAAGTACCCGGCTCTGATCAACCGAAAGCGCGCTTTGATGCAGCAGAACAATGCCAGCCACACACCACCAGGAAGACCAAAGACAAGTTTGAAGAGCTGGACGGCGTTGAGATTCTGCCACATCCAGCCTACAGTCCTCCATCTGATTACGGCCTTTTCCGCTCAAAGCCACACTTTCTGAAGGGCCGCCGATTCGACTCGTTTGATGAAGTCGAGGAAGCGTGTCAAGAATTCTTTGATTCGAAGCCGGCTGAATGGTAGTTTGACCAGATCCAAAAGCTTGCAGATCGATGGCAGAAAGTCTTGAGGTTTTTGCAAGTGTTTTCTGGTAACCTTAGATTACTTGGCGAGTAACACTTTAATTTTTGCAAGTGTTTACGAAATTTTGGGACAACCTAATATATATATATATATATATATATATATATATATATAATTTAAAACACCAGCATGTTATAATATAACTGGAAAGTATCTATTTTATTTTGACTCTTCTTGTGTCTTATCAAGTGACCTTGATCACTTGATACGACACAAGAAGTTTCGAGATAAAATAACTACTTTGTAGTTATATAATAACATACTTATGTTTTAAGTTTTAAAGAAATATTATTTGCTCTACTTTGTTTTGTGGGCTTTTTAAAGAATAGTGTATTTTGCATACACATTTTTATTTCATCCATACGGATGTTTTATATATACACTAGCGGCTATAATTATTAGGCCACCCCAGTGTTTTCAAAAAAGATGTATTTCATACTATTTTTAGTATTTATTACCAAGTGAATAATTGTAAATGAAAATAAAATGGTCCTTTGTCAATATTGCACAATAAGATGTGCATCAAATGAATTTATAAATGTATGGTTATATCTTGAAGGCTGTCACAATGCGTTGAGTAAAATAAAAGAAGGTAAAGAAGTTTTTGGGTATTACCTATTTATTATTCATTAATATTTTGAGATCAAAATCTCTTCTTCAGAATGGCAGAGAAGCGTGTGTCTGTCCGAGTGTGTCTGTCCGAGTGTGTTCCTGGCCTTTCAAAGTATTTATAAATATTTAATAATTACCTATATTGCAGTTTAATCAATGAAAGAATGAAGAAGATTTAGGGTGATTTGGAAGTGTTCATCTTTGCTTCCTTGCCTTGTAAAATTTTGCAAAGAAATAATAATAAAGAACCATTCTATTTTCATTTTAGACTTAACAATTGGTGTAGATAGACTTAACTATCGCCCGGTTCACACTCCACCCACTTCTTTTGAACAGGTGAAGAGGCTCATCCCTTGTTTCTTGTTTAGGATGTGGTTCCCGGCTTTCTCTTTTCGAATCATTTTACTCTTAAGTAGCCCCATGCGCATCAGTGGCGTCACCGCCTTGCTTGGGATGATATGATTAAAAAAAAAATTAGAATTATCCACTTAAATATAGTATGAAAAACATATGAAAGTTTGCAAAATTGATTAAACTGTTTAATACTTGATTCATTTTACATTTAATGACAAAATTTAACAGACACTTGACTAACGCTATCAGTATATCCGTGGCCTAATAGCAAAACATATAAAAAAATATATTTATATTATCCTAATCATTTTTTCACAAAAAATAACCTTCTTTGTCAAATACTGAACTGAGTGCCTATTTAGAAATAACATAACATTAGCAGATATTCGTTGAAAATTCACCCAACGACTGTGTCAGATTTACGGTCTTAGCGATTCACATCTGTAAATCTCGAATAAAGTTTTAGAATATTTGTGTAAGTGTGTTTGAAAAATTTTGCCGATTATGTCAAGAGCACTTAGCCCACTTAAGACTCTTAACTGGCGATAGTTTAGTCTTTTGCGCTGCGTTACAATTTCTCTCTGGGAATACTGACCGCTTTTTTTCCTACTGGACGGGTCTGTCGGCACCATATTTCTTACTCATTACTCTACTAACCTCTACGCAGAACCAGCGCCATACTTATGAAATCTTCTGTCTAGATACGAGTTTTCACCGTTAATAAATACAGTGAACCAGAGTTTTTTAACTACACAAGTTGAATTCAAATGTAAGTTGTCATACTGTCAAAGAGCTTTTACAATATGCAGTGATGTATACGGATTAAAAATAGGTTCAGCAGATATCAGTAAATCAGTTAATTACCATACATGATACACGCTTGGGCAATTATGTCTCGAAAGAGACATGACTGACTGGGCAGAAGATTATCCCGTAGTAGGTTCCCATTGTTTCTGCGGTAGACTGGTTGCCAGCCAAGGCTATAGAACCCAATCTGTCTTATTATTAAAACCATAACTGGAGGGAGAAGATATAGATTATATTACTTTATTATATTAATTATAATTAGTGAGGGATCATTTTATTACTTCATGACAATAGAAAACCGATCCCCCACTTTATGACCAGTAGAAGTGTTAATTATGTATCCAACTATTATATTCAGTCAGTCAGTTAAGTGCCATACGTGATACACGCTTTGGGCAATCATGTCCCGAAAGAGACATGACTGGGCAGAAGATTATCCCGCAGTAGGTTCCCATTGTTTCTGAGGTAGACTGGTTGCCAGCCAAGGCTATAGAACCCAATTTGTCCTGCCATTTAACTTATAGTTGGAGGGAGAAGAGGTAGATTATATTACATTATTATTATATTAAGTATAATTAGTGGGGGATCAGTTTATTATTTTATAGCAATAGAAAACCGATCCCTCACTTTATGCTCAGCAGAAGTGTTAATAATGTTTCCAACTATTATATTCAATCAGTCAGTTAAGTGCCATACGTGATACACGCTTAGGCGATCATGTTTCGAAAGAGACATGACTTACTGGGCAGAAGATCTTCCCGCAGTAGATTGCCATTACTTTCTGCGGTAGACTGGTTGTTAACCAAAGCTATAGAATTCAATCTATTTTGCTATTTAACCCATAGCTGGAGGGAGAAGAGATGTATTATATTAAGTAGTAATTAATGGGGGATCAGTTTATTACTTCATAACAATATAAAACCGATCCCTCAATCTATGCCCAGTAGTAATTTTAATTATGTTTCCAACTATTATATTCAGTCTGTCAGCTAAGTGCCGTACGTGATAAACGCTTGGGCGATCATGTCCCGAAAGAGACATGACTGACTAGACAGAAGATTTTGCCATTATTTTCTGTAGTAGACTAGTTGACGACCAAGGCTATAAAACCCAATCTGTTCTGCTATACAATCTATAGCTGGAGGGAGAAGAGACGGATTAATACCTTTCCCAAGTGCATGAAAAGAATTCGACTAGAATTTGAACTCCGCTTTCAGAATTCTCATTCCGAACCGATATTCTTTCGAACGCACATCCAGCAGATGTAAAAAAATAGAAAGTGGTATAAGACAAGAGTGTATCTTCTCACCGGACTTATTCAAGCTATACGAGGCCATCCTGGGGATATTACTGGTGACCACAATCTTAACAACTTAAAATATGCAGATGATACAGTGTTGATAGTAGACACGGAAAGAAAACCACAAAAGTTGTTTGCAGAAGGTAGTTGAGGAAAGCGAGAAGAAAGGTCAACATGCAAGAACACAGAATTCATGGTTATCGGAAAGAGGATGAGGCCAAAATGCAAATGAAAAATGGGAGATAACAAAATCAAACAAGTACAATATTTAAATATCTGGCAAGTCAGTCAGTTAAGTGCCATACGTGATAGACGCTTGGGCGATCATGTCTCGAAAGAGACATGACTGACTGGGCAGAAGATTATCCCGCAGTAGGTAGCCATTGCTTTCTGCGGTAGACTGGTTGCCGACCAAAGCTATAGAACCCAATCTGTCCTGCTATTTGACTCATAGCTAGAGGGGGAAGAGATGTATTATATTATTAAGTAGTAATTAGTGGGGGATCAGTTTATTACTTTATAACAATAGAAAATCGATCCCCCACTTTATGCGCAGTATAATTTTTAATTATGTTTCCAACTATTATATTCAGTCAGTCAGTTAAGTACCATACGTGATACACGCTTGGGCGATCATGTCTCTTTCGAGACATGACTGGCTGGGCAGAAGATTATCCCGCAGTAGGTTGCCATTACTTTCTACGGTAGACTGGTTGCCAACAAAGGCTATAGAACCCATTCTGCCCTGTTATTTGACTCATAGCTAGATGGGGAAGAAATGTATTATATTATTATATTGTAATAAGTGGGGGATCAGTTTATTACTTCATAAGAATATAAAACTGACCCCTTTCTTTATACACAATAGAAGCCTTAATCAGTCAGTTAATGTCATACATGATATACGTTTTGGGCGATCATGTTTCGAAAGAGACATGACTGACTGGGCAGAAGATTGTTTTCTGCGGTAGACTGGTTGCCAGCCAAGGCTAGAGAACCCAAACTTCCTATTATTTAACCCATAACTGGAGGGAAGAGGCGGATTAATATCCTTCTCAAGGGTATCTGTGCGTAAGTGAATGCAAAGAATTCACCCAGAATTCGAACTGAGCACTCCGATTTCTTGTTCTGAGTCGATATTCACTGTACCACAACGCACATTGTGACACTGACATCTAAAGACGCATTAGTATAGGCAAAGATGCATTCCAAAAACTAAGCAGAGTATTAAGAGACAGAAAAAACTGGTTAGAAACAAAGAAAAGAGTATTAAATTGTTATTTGGTGCACATCTAAACTTAATTATAAATGGAACTTTGTCTCTGTGTCTGTGTGTGTCCGTTACCCATATACTCCGAAACGGCTGAGCCGATTTTCTTGAAAATTAACACAGTTGTACTATAAGCGTTTGCGAGTGTTCTTAGCTAGGTTTTGTGTCGAGGTACCCCCGATAAATATCAAAACTCGATAATCGAAAAAATCGGGTTATAGAAGGAGTGGTCCGATTTTAATCAAATTTGAAACACCCATAGACAAAGACATAAGAAACGATATTCAGAAGTTTCAAGGTTGCAGTTCTTACAATAGTGCAGAAAATTTGATATCGATACTAGGAAATCAAAAATTGACTTACATGCATTCATTTTTCTTTCAGTCTATGATTTCGTTTTAATTGGAAACAACTATTGCTTTTTAGTCTTTCGTGCCAACGTCTAAAGAGTCTGAGCTCCAGGACCATGGATTAGTTTTAAAGCTTTCATTACACCCGAGCAACGCCGGGCTATACTGCTAGTCCGCTTATATAGCAGAGAATGCTGAACTGCCCCCTCAAAGATGAAGAACCTTGATGCAACAGAAATTTGGTCATTTACATTGTTCGGACTGTTGTCCCCAACTTTATTACCATGTTCATATTCACCACCTTTCGGTTGTTGTAATCTCTGGTTTTCTTCAGGTGAATGGAATTTCGAACTGAACCCTTTATGTCGATTACTGGGGGTATATTGTCTTCGTTCCATCAGCCTTCTGGATCTCTTAGTTATCTCCCTTTAACTTGAGTCTCTAAGTTATTTGTTTACCACTGCTGTAGCCAGATATTGAACTCACAACTTTTTGGGTCAAGTCACTGGATCTAACCAACGCTTTTATGGACCAAGTTTTAGAGAAAACGGAAGCAAAAAGGAAATTTACACTTACATTAAAAAGAGATAGTTGAAATTTCTAGAACATTTGAGGAAAAACAGCTTAGAAAATTTGATACTCACAGGACAGAGAGTAAGAGAGACTGACGAAAACAACGCTTAAACTACTTCGTAAACTTGAGTAAATGAATTGGTGGCGGATCAGGGTTTAATTTAAGGAGAAATAATAGAAAGACAAAATATTTTACTAGAAAGGACAGGAGGTTGTGGAGAGACATGATCGTCTTGATGTGACAGGGCATACGTCGGGAGCTTGAAGAAATGGTTTATTCTCTCAGTAATAAGCATGGTTTTATGAATTCATAGGATGAGAATTTATAATTATTTACATTATTTAGAGCTAGATTAATATTGTTCACACACACACACACACACACACACACACACACACACACACACACATATATATATATATATATATATATATATATTAATCGTTTCACCCCAAGCAAGGCATTCCACTGCCACTATTGCGCTTAGGGCTACATAGGGGAAGGTAAATAGAAAGAGTGGTTAGATATAGAAAATGTCAGAAGGTGGGGGTGATAGGTAGTTGGGAGGATGGGAAGAGTG
>JBBBDQ010001528.1:227500-367500 GCA_037127315.1 Ascarosepion bandense | reverse complement strand
CATCATTCGTTCATTCAAAGCGTATTATCGTCGGGAACTTGTTCGAATGCAAATCGCAGCGATCGATGCTACGCCGCCAGTGCCGCTGTCCGAAGTGGCCAAGCAGATCACTGTTTTGAAGGCCATGCACGTGATGAAACGAGCACCTTTCATAGTCAAACCGTCAACAATTCAAAATTGTTTTAAAAAGGCCGGCTTTGTCATTGAATCACAAGCTGAAGCGGAAGAAATACTCGACGAAAATGATCAAGTTTCTCCACCATCGGTCATGGAGCAAACAGATTTTGACGAATTTATCAGCTTCGACGACAGTACACAATGTTATGGAGAACTGACTGACACGGACATCACACGCGGTATAAAGTCGGATGATCAAAATTTTGATGAAGATGATGATGCTGAAAGCGTAAGTTC
The DNA here is from genome assembly GCA_037127315.1 of Ascarosepion bandense. Lineage (NCBI taxonomy): Eukaryota > Metazoa > Mollusca > Cephalopoda > Sepiida > Sepiidae > Ascarosepion > Ascarosepion bandense. The sequence continues at coordinate 367,086 of JBBBDQ010001528.1, read as the reverse complement.
TGAAGTTTCTGAAAGTGACAAACCAATTCCAAATTCTCTGGTTGCATTGAATGCGCTTGAACCTATGACAGCCTAATTTGAAACAAAAAGCAGTAATCCTGATGGCACATTGAAAATGATTTACGGACTGTATGAAAGTGTTCATGATGTTAACAAAGAGATTTCTGTACAATCAAAAATGACTGACTGTTTTAAGAAAAAGTAATTTTTGACTGAATTATTTGTGAAAACTGATTGAAAATGTATTTTTGTCTATGTTTTTGTGTTTTTTTATGTCTATAACTGTTAAATAAACTAGTGTTCTTTTTGTAAAAAGCGTTATATGAAGTGTTCCCATAATTACCTAAACAATTAGAACAAACTCGGATATAAGAGAACTCTTATCTGATCTCAACAGCTCTCTTATATCCGGGTTACACTGATTCTTTATATACACATTTGTGGATTTCCAAAAAGTATAGCAATTAAACTTCTTTGCTATCTTAACTGAGTAAAGATATTTGTCTCCTTCCTTCCCCTTTGTAACACTTTGCCTGCCAGTAGTAAACATTGTTTTCTTCTTGAATGCAAAAACTGTATTTATTTAATGTTTTGGTAAATTAAATATTTATCATTTATCCCTTAATAAAAAATAAATTAAGTTGGTTCTAAGCTTTCGGCTCACATGAGCCATCTTTCAAGCTCTCACGCAGTGTGACATCATAGAACCGCATTACAAATTCACAAACTGCGTTTGCTATTTTTGGTAACTATTATTGTTGCTTAGCAAAGTTTTGTCAACACAAGATAAAATCGTCTTTGATGGTGGATGTTATTGTATTACCGTGTTAATAACGTCTCTGAAGATGGCTCATGTGAGCCGAAAGCTCAGAACCAACTTAATAAATAATTATCCAAATGTTGGAGAATTTGTCTTTATTTTCACCTGAAATTAAAGCCAAAATACGATGTTTAGAACGGCTCATGATTAAACATAATAGACATTCATTGTCGCTTGTATTTAACAGTATATATTTAGAAAATTATCTGCTGCCTCGATACACACACACATATGGATATATAGATATTTTTGACTCTTTCATTGACCAAACTAATAAATATTCTTTATATACACATTTGAGGATTTCCAAAAAGTATAGCAATTAAACTTCTTTGCTATCTTAACTGAGTAAAGATATTTGACTCCTTCCTTCCCCTTTGTAACACTTTGCCTGCCAGTAGTAAACATTGTTTTCTTCTTGAATGCAAAAACTGTATATTTGTAAATAGTTTTATTTAATGTTTTGATAAATTAAATACTTGTTTGTGATTTATCTTTGAATTTTGGTTAATCAAATTTTTTTTTCTTTTGTTACTCTTAACACGTAACACTTTTCAACTTCTTGTTGTTCCAGGGCTTATTATTCTGAATTCTTATTGTACGCAAAATTTATTGGAGTAGATAGATCTATTCATCGCCCTGGTTCGCACTCCACCCACGTCTATTGAACAGGTTAAGAGGCTCATCCCTTGTTCCCTGTTTAGGACGTGGTTTCCGGCTTTCACTTTTCCAATATTCTCACTTTTTTTTTTCAATTGGAGTAGATAGATCTATCTATCGCCCGGTTCACACTCCACCCACGTCTATTGAACAGGTTAAGAGGCTCATCCCTTGTTCCCTGTTTAGGACGTGGTTTCCGGCTTTCGCTTTTCCAATATTCTCACTTTTTTTTTCAATTGGAGTACATAGATCTATCTATCGCCCGGTTCACACTCCACCCACGTCTATTGAACAGGTTAAGAGGCTCATCCCTTGTTCCCTGTTTAGGACGTGGTTTCCGGCTTTCGCTTTTCCAATATTCTCACTTTTTTTTTCAATTGGAGTACATAGATCTATCTATCGCCCGGTTCACACTCCACCCACGTCTATTGAACAGGTTAAGAGGCTCATCCCTTGTTCCCTGTTTAGGACGTGGTTTCCGGCTTTCACTTTTCCAATATTCTCACTTTTTTTTTTCAATTGGAGTAGATAGATCTATCTATCGCCCGGTTCACACTCCACCCACGTCTATTGAACAGGTTAAGAGGCTCATCCCTTGTTCCCTGTTTAGGACGTGGTTTCCGGCTTTCGCTTTTCCAATATTCTCACTTTTTTTTTCAATTGGAGTACATAGATCTATCTATCGCCCGGTTCACACTCCACCCACGTCTATTGAACAGGTTAAGAGGCTCATCCCTTGTTCCCTGTTTAGGACGTGGTTTCCGGCTTTCGCTTTTCCAATATTCTCACTTTTTTTTTCAATTGGAGTACATAGATCTATCTATCGCCCGGTTCACACTCCACCCACGTCTATTGAACAGGTTAAGAGGCTCATCCCTTGTTCCCTGTTTAGGACGTGGTTTCCGGCTTTCGCTTTTCCAATATTCTCACTTTTTTTTCAATTGGAGTACATAGATCTATCTATCGCCCGGTTCACACTCCACCCACGTCTATTGAACAGGTTAAGAGGCTCATCCCTTGTTCCCTGTTTAGGACGTGGTTTCCGGCTTTCGCTTTTCCAATATTCTCACTTTTTTTTTTCAATTGGAGTAAATAGATCTATCTATCGCCCGGTTCACACTCCACCCACGTCTATTGAACAGGTTAAGAGGCTCATCCCTTGTTCCCTGTTTAGGATGTGGTTTCCGGCTTTCTCTTTTCCAATCTTTCCACTATTACGTAGCCCCCTGTACATCAGTGGCGTTACCGCCTTGCTCGGGGTGATACGATAAAAAAACAAAAACATTTCTGTATTTATATAAGACTGTGTGACACAATTTTTGTCTTTGGATAGCAAATGCTATTTTCTGTTTGCTTAGGCCTAAAAAAATATGAAAAATGGTTAATATTTTCTTCAAACGTTGATTCTGTGGCCGGTATAATGTTATTTCTGAAATTTACCTATTTCCATTGGGAAAAATGGCGAATATAAGCATTCGTGTTCACGAAAAGTAGGGGAAAACAACATAACATTCAAAAGTGGCATGTATTTATTCTAAGATTATAAAACAGAGATCACACGAAATTTAACAGTGAATATTTTATATATATTTATATTTTATATCCTGTTCCAGTTTCAAAGATACATTGCCCAGTGAATAAAGGCGTTGGCTGAGTGATCCAGTTAGTCACTTGACCCAAAGAATTGTGAGTTCTATGCTTGACCACAGTCTTCTTCTTCTTCTTCTTCTTCTTCTTCTTCTTCTTCTTCTTCTTCTATGTGCCTTGTCCCTTCATGACGTAAGCGATCATGGCTATCTACGTCTCCCTATCCCTGGTGGCTCTTAGCACGCTTTCTCCTGTTACAGCACCCAAACCCCGCTCTACCATCCACTAGCTCAAGCCCATAAATCTAGAATATAAATGTATAGAAACTAGCATGGTCACAAAATGAGGGATCAGTTTATATATTGATTATAACATAGAATCGATCCTCCATGTTATATCCACATTATAATTTCTTATAAACAGTTGGCATATATATTCTTCTTCTATCTGCCTTGTCCTTTCAGGACGTAGACGAACATGGCTTTCCATGTTTCAATGTTCGGTATATCCTGTTTCAGTTTCTAAGATACATGGCGCAGTGAATAAAAACGTTGGCTGAGTGATCCAGTTTGTCACTTGATCCAAAAAATTGCGAGTTCTATGCTTGACCACAGAACAGGGAACATAAACTTGGAGATTTTTTTTTTTATATAAAAATATCGCCCCGAGCAAGGCATTTTACTGCCACTGTTTTGCAGGGGGTTACATCGGAGGACAGTTATGAGAAAGAGTGACAGGTTATAGGGGGTATCAAGAAGTGGGTAAGAGTAGTATGATTGTGGCCATAAAGTGAGGGATCTGTTTACATATTGACTGTAATGTAGAATTGATCTCTCACTTTATATCCACATTATAATAGTATAGAAATTTCTTTTCTTTTTTTAATAATCATATCACCCCAAGCAAGGCATTTTACTGACACAGTTTTGCAGGGGGTTACAGAGAAGGAAATTTATGAGAAAGAGTGACAGGTTATAGGGGGTGTGAGAAAGTGGGTAAAAGAAGAATGAGAATACTGACTATTTATCTATCTATCTATCTCGGACTTTTTACATCAATCTATCTTTTTTTTATCACATCGACCCAAACAAGATATTTAACTGCCACTGGTTTGCAGGGGTTTACATAGGAGGAAAGTTATGGGAAAGAGTGATAGATTACAGGGTGTGTTAGGAAGTTGGTAAGAGAAAGGTTAAGATACTGAGAATGGAGTGGACGGAGAAAGGAGCATGAGAGAGAGAGAAAGGATGCAAATTAGCAAATGCCTATTGACTTTACACTTAAACTCCTGGAGATTGTAGCTGTCGGGGAAGCAAGTAAATGTAAGGGAATTCCCCAGGCGAGAATCGCGAGAAAAGAAGCTATTGGAGTAGAATTTGTAATTACATCTTATTACTTTCACAGTAAAAGGGTGGGACCTAGTTACTAACCTTGTTGCTCAAGTAAATTCTTAGATAGGGGACACTAGTGAGCAAAGTTCATCGGAGCAGAAACCGTGAAAGTATTTGTAGAAGAGACACAGAGAAGCCACATTGCGCCGTTGAGAAAGTGACTGTATCTGAGCTGCCAGGTCGGGATCGATCACATTACAGATTCTCCGTTGGATTTTGTCAAGGACCCCTAGATGGATAGCAGAGGTACCGACCAGGTATGGCAGCAGTATTCAATGCCCGGGTGGATGTCTGAGTTACTAATTGAAACTGACATATCCAAAAGTATCCATCGCGGGATTAAAACAATCTACCGCGGTAAACCAAATAAAGTGTTCGGTTCGCAATTCCTACTTGTATCACCTGAAGAAGGCCTGTGCGTACAACCCCCGAAACCTTGTGTATAAATATTTTTATGACTTCTGCTCTAACGAGCTTAGCTCATTGATCCCTTCCCACAAGAATTCACTCTAGCAACCAGACTGGCAATAAGGTCTGACACTTTTACAGTTAAATCTGCCAAATGCAGCCAACACTTTTTTTCTCGCACTCCCTTCTGTATACTTGTTTTCTTGATGGCTACAACCTCCAGGAATTTAAATGCAATGTCAGTTGCCATCTCTTATCCACTTGACTCCAGTCTTACTCTCGCCCTTTCTACATCACCCTGTGTATTTTCTTTTTCTTTTTCACTCTACCATCGCAACTGTCATCACACTTTTATTACCATCCTTCTCTTGCCCTTTCTAAGACACCCCCTCTAACTGAATCGTCTTTCTGTTCCCTCTCCTCTTGCTTAAACTTTTTACACTCTTATGTAGCCCCCTGTGCATCAGTGGCTGTACCGCCTTGCTTGCGTCGAAACGATTAAAAAAATTGACAATAAAGTTGAGTACAACAATTCAAACGATGTAAATAAAATATCATTATTAAAAACGGATTTGGATTTAAAATATAAAACAATAAGTTTCTTTTTATTTTCACTATAAACTTTTCCTTACGCCTAATGGTGTGTAGCAGGGCCGTAGCTGATGCTAAAAAAACACCGAGCACAGAGAAAATTGCCCGGATTTATTAGTTGACAATGTGATGACGTCATCAGTGTCATCCGTTTCCAGAAACTATGATCTTTGCGGATCTTTCGGCTATTCCAATGGAAATTAGGCACAGAACGTGAACGAAAGCAGGAAATCGGGTTTGGACTTTCTGAGTATAACCAGTTTTTCTCCCAAAATTAATAAATAAACAGATTTTTACTGCGTTCATTCGGATGTTTTCTTCGTTTTTCTTTCTTTCTTTCTTTCTTTCTTTCTTCGTGAATTGTTTAGTTTGATTTCTGATGAAGACATTTTTCCTTGCCCGGATTTTCACTATGATTGCACGGATCGGCCCGGACCCGTGCCCGGTGTGCCCGGTAGTCACATATGGCCATGGTGTGTAGGGCAGCGTTTTTGCTATTTCCGTAAACAAACTGTTTTTTATGGAGCAGGGTTGTTAGCCCTGCGTCCAACCCTGGAGGAAGGTGATTTTCTAAGCGTAGGTTAGACGTAACACACGGGCAAAAGTAGGGGGTACTCAGTGAGGATCGAATTCACTGCTCAGTTATAATGCTAGCGAGATGAGCTTGTTAACCATTACACCACGCCGAGGTGCCCGTTTTTGTTTTCACTATAGTCAATGTCTTTTTTACATTTCAATCAATAAACAGGAGACTTACTCAGATTTTTGAATATGTTTCTTACATCTGCTGCTAGGAATAGTGGGTCACCAGGCAGTTTTTCTCGTCAGAATACAAATCTACCATCCGTCCGTGCATTGAATATTGTTGTCATATCTGCTCGGATAACCCTAATATTCATTTCGTTGTTACGAATTTACCTTTCACTCGTATAGTGAATATTGTTGCCAGTCTAGTAGCTTGAGTAAATTCGTGTAGAGCTAAGGAACAAAAACCTATACCGAAAAATTAACCTGATTTATTGAATGACCCTCGTAGATGACCTTATACCGAAAAATTCACCTTATTTATTGAATGACCCTCGTAGATGTCCTTATACCGAAAAATTCACCTTATTTATTGAATGACCCTCGGAGATGTCCTCATACCAAAAAATTCACCTTATTTATTGTAATGTTGACAACGTTTCTGGATATAAAGTATCCTCTTGGCATCTGTTGACCATGTCCGTCATAGTATATGGATATAGAATATCCTCTTGGCATCTGTTGAACATGTTTGTCATAGTATATGGATATAGAGTATCCTCTTTGGCTACTGTTTGCCTTATTTATTGAATGACCCTTATACCGAAAAATTCACCTTTTTTATTGAATGACCCTCGTAGAAGTCCTTATACCGAAAAATTCACCTTTTTTATTGAATGACCCTCGTAGAAGTCCTTATACCGAAAAATTCACCTTTTTTATTGAATGACCCTCGTAGAAGTCCTTATACCGAAAAATTCACCTTATTTATTGAATGACCCTCGTAGAAGTCCTTATACCGAAAAATTCACCTTATTTATTGAATGACCCTCGTAAAAGTCCTTATACCGAAAAATTCACCTTATTTATTGAATGACCCTCGTAGAAGTCCTTATACCGAAAAATTCACCTTATTTATTGAATGATCCTCGTAGAAGTCCTTATGCCGAAAAATTCACCTTATTTATTGAATGATCCTCGTAGAAGTCCTTATACCGAAAAATTCACCTTATTTATTGAATGACCCTCGTATCTGCCTGTTTGTGTGATCTTATTTTTCATTCTGTCTGCTTAACAGTCCATCATGTCAACGGCGACCAAGAGAATGCTGAAAGAAAACTTTAAAGAAAGTTTTAATGACGGTTGGTGTCTGCGACATATTCTTTGTCTGCTAAAGAAAAAGATGATTTGTGTTCTTTGTGATAATCAACACTGAAGAAATCCAGTGCTTTACCAGAAATCATGCAATTTATAAGAACCAGCAATATTTCAAATTAGAGGGAGTGGTATGAATGGTTGTGTTGCAAAATGTCAAAGATAAAAAGCAAATGCAAAGGTATTATTTGTCTATATGTCTGAGATGAAGTAGTATTTATATTAATCATATTGTTTGGACTGTTGTTCTCATTTGTATTGCCATGTTTACGATGCTATACGCTCCGCCCTTCTTTAAGTGCTTGGAATTTTGAATCGAAAAGTGTCCTCAAAGACACATGGGTTTGTAAATATAGGCGTTGATTAGTGCCAGTGACTTGACCCAAAGAGTTGTGAGTTCAATACCTGGCTACAGCAGTGGTGAACAATTAACTTCGAGAGTTGAGTTAAAGCGTTGGTTAGTTCCAGTGACTTGACCCAAAGAGTTGCGAGTTCAATACCAAACTACTGCAGTGCTGAACTAATAACTTAGAAAGTTGAGTTAAGGGGAGATAATTACATGGTATCCGGAAGTGGCATCGCACATGGAATGAGAATGATAAACCCCAGTGCTCGAAATAAAGGGTTCGGTTCAAAATTCCTAGAAGACCGAAGTGTACAACAGCCGAAACGTCGTAAACATTGAAATAAAAATGAGAACAAGAGTCTGAACAATGTAAATAATGTGATTCGTTTTCTGTTCATGCATATCTTTTAATGTACACCTTCTTCTTCTTCTTCATCTTCTTCTCCTTCTTCTTCTCCTTCTTCTTCGTCGTCGTCTTCTTTTTTTTTGTGCCTTGCCTTTTCAGGACGTAGGAGATCATGGCCTTCCACGCCTCCCTATTCATGGAGGCTCTTAGCACACTTTATCCTGTAATATCTTGCAGACCCCGTCCTGTTATCCACCTGCTCAGGCCCTTCAAATATGTTACCCGCTGCTTTCCTCTGTCACTTTTCCCCTCTATCTGGACTGTTTGTATCAGGTTCTCCAAGCCCTCCTTCCTCATTGCATGTCCCAGGAACTTCAGTTCTCTCTTCCTGATGCTCAGCATTAATTTTCTTTTCGTTTCCATCCTTTCTAAAACTTCATCATTGCTCACGTGCTCGGTCCACGACATCCGCAGCATCCTTCTGTAGAATCCCATTTCAGTTGTTTCAAGTTTTTCCTTCATCTTCGTTGATATTGTCCAGCATCCACTACCATATTGAAGGACTGACATCACATAGCAATCCAGCACTCTCTTCTTTGTTTCTAGGGAAATTGTCCTGTTTCTTAAAACTTTACTCAGCTTCTGGAATGCTTCCTTCGCCATGCCAATTCACCTTCGGATCTCTGTGTCGCACTTTCCGTCTTCTGCTATAACGCTTCCCAGGTATTTAAATTTTTGTACCTGCTTGATTTTAGTATCCCTCAGCTGTATTTGGCATTTTGGGCTGCTCTTTTTCCTGATGGCCATGCATCTGAAGAAGCGGAAGCCTGCAACACCTGAAACGTCGTAAACTAGGAAATAAAGATGAGGACAACAGTTCAAAAAGAGTAAATGAAGTAAACAGTATTTACATTATTCGGACTATTGTCCTTATCTTTGTTGCCCTTTGTACGACGTTTCGGTCGCTGTACGCTCCGGCCTTCTTCAGGTGCTAGGAATTTCGAACCGAACCCTTTATTACAATCACTGGGTTATATCATCCTCATTAGTTGCGTAAAGCCTCGATTGGAAGTTATGAGTTATCTTCCTTTAACCCTGCAAGTTACTTGTTCACCACTGCTTTAGCCTGGCATTGAACTCACAACTCACAACTCTAAGAGTTGTCAGGAACTAACTCATGTCTATATCCACCTGTGCTGAACAAGTAACTTCAAGAGACATGACTGACTGCGCAGACGATTATCCCGGAGTAGGAAGCCATTACTTTCTGCGTTAGACTAGTTGCCTGCGAAAGATATAGAACCCACTCTGTTCTGTTATTTAACCCATAACTGGAGGGGAGAGACTGATTAATACCTTTTCTAAATGTATTTACGCGTAATTGAATGCAAGGTATTCAGCTAAAATTCGAGTTCGGCTCCCTGATTTGTCGTTCCAAGCCGATATTCATTACACCAACGTTAAGCAACGTTGAGCCTGGTCAGTAATTAGATGGGTGACCGCTTGGGAATACCAGGTGCTGTAAGCGTATCGTGCGTTGTGGTGCAGTGGATATCGGCTCGGAAAGAGAAATCGGTGAGCTGAGTTCGAATTCCAGTTGAATACCCTGCATTCACTTAAGCACTGGTACCCTTGGGAAAGGTATTAATCCATCCCTTCCCTCCAGTTATGGGTTAAATAACAAGGGTAGGACTTGGGGATCCTGCCCTTAAAAACAAATCCTAATGAATATTGATACTCGAAAAAAAAATGTATTTCTAGACACAAAACTTATATATATAAAAAAAATAAATTGTTGAAAGAAAAAGGTATTACCAGGAATAAATAAATAAAATTTAGTTGGTAATAAATGACCCGCCGGGGTTGATTTGCTATAAAAACAAACCATCCAATATAAGCAACATTTTGGATCTAAATCTACTATTTGAGGTAACACTTTTCAAGGTATGAGTATTATTAAGTTTATACGTGCAAATACAACACGACATAGTTTCATGACATGCAAAAGTCGGACGATAAGATATTCAGTGTGGATTTGCCGTATCATTCTAAAGTGCGTTGGCTTTACCAAGAACAGGAATCTTATCGAGAAAAGATAACTAAAATTAATAAAGAAACGAAAATGTGAATTATTGTGAGAAAATTTCTATAGAAAATTTCTATAGAAAATTTCTGTAGGAATGCTACAACTCCCTGTTATGGCAAACTAAAATGATTTAAATATTTTGTTGTGAGGGAAAATATATATGCATAGAAATTCACAGATAATCTAAACTTATTTATAAATGGAACTGTGTGTGTGTGTGTGTCCGTTACCTATAAACTCCGAAACGGCTGAACCGATTTTTTTGAAAATTTACACAGTTGTACTATAAGCATCTGCGAGTGTTCTTAGCTAGGTTTTGTGTCGAGTTACCCCGATAAATATCGAAAATCGATAATCGAAAAAATCGAGTTAAAGAAGGAGTGGTCCGATTTAAATCAAATTTGATACACTCATAGACAAAGACATAAAAAACGATATTCAGAAGTTTCAAGGTTGCAGTTCTTAAAAATGTGCAGAAAATCGATAATATATATATATATATAAAAGGCAAGATGGTTGTGTGTGTGTCTGTTTATCTGCCTGTATGTCAGTGTTTTTATTTCAGACCTTTTATTTTAGTTTTTGCTTCGGGTTTGGCTCTAAGTAGGTATAATTGTAGTTCTTAGTCTCAGCCATGATACCATTTACTCAGAGTACATATTTAGCCTTCAAAATTCAGTTTACGACGAAAAAAGCTTATTTGATATCGATACCAGGAAGTCAAAATTTGACTTACATCCATTCATTTTTCTTTCATTCTACTGTTTCGCTTTAACTGGAAACAACTATTGCTTTTTAGTCTTAATGCCAACGTCCAAAGAGTCTGAGCTCCAGGACCATGGATTAGTTTTAAAGCTTTCATTACACCCGAGCAACGCCGGGCTATACTTCTAGTAAGAAAAAGGAATGTATGGAGAAGGCTATACTAGAAACAAAGAAGGGAGTACTAGATTTATCTGGGCTTGAATTAATCCTGCGTGTTTTTTTTCCAGAAGTTGAAATGGTTTGGACGGGCATTTATCTGAGCTTGGACTAGTATTGCCGGTCATTCATCTGGGCTTGTGCTAATCTTGCCGGCTATTTCTGAGGTTAAATTCGTCTTGGTTGATATTTATCTGGACTTGGATTAATCGTGTGGGGCATTTTTGGCGCTACATTTTGTAATCTTGGCGGGCATTCTTCTGGGCTTGAATTCTTCCTGATCTGAACTTAAATTAACATATTGAAGATTTGTCTGAGTTTTAATTAATCGTGGCATATGTCTGAATTTCAGTGTCCTAATCTGAGCTTGAATTAATTCTAGCGGGCTGATTAGTTATGATCCAAATTCAGTCTATGCTCAAATGCTCTTGAGCAAGGTCTTAATCTACCTCTTCACCATGGGTTTTGCATCGGTAAAATCATTAATATCTTTAAAAAAATACAATCTAAAATAGTTTCTGGTCTTAAATAGCCTGCAAAATTTTTAAAAGCCTTTAAAAATCAATCAATCAATCAATCAATCAATCAATCAATCAATCCTTATCGGTGCTCTTAATAATGGCCTTGTGCCAAACTAGGTCTAACTTTTTAAATAACAACTCGTATAAGCTTAGAAACTATCTTCATCGACCTAAAAAAGGCAATCAATCAATCCAAACCAATTTTTATAGTGGCCTTGTGCCAAACTAAACTCAACTTAGTAACTAAATAGTCATGTACTCTTTACGACTATCTCCAACTGTCAAAAAATAAAAAAAGCTACCGAAAAAAAAAAAAGATTCCGCTTTATTAACAATTTCAATATACAGCATTTCACTTTTTCTTCCTATTCAGTTACGAAATGCATGATGGGAAACAGTATCTGCCAAACCGGTCGGACATATTTTTCTCTACCATAAAGTCAGTTAAATCAGTAGCTAATGCGACTCTTTCGAAAGTTTTAAAAGGTTATCCGATTTCTTTTTATAGTTTGAATCTCTTTATGTTTGAAAGATGAACGTCTCCTCCCTGAGACGATGTTTTTGGGTAATTTGACTCTCTTAACCGCTTCATTGACCTCCCCTTTTTCATTCTATAGCAGTTGATACCATATTTACCTCCCCCTTATTTCCGCTTTCTATACTTATATAATAACCCCTTTCACGTTGTCTCTTCTTACGTAATATAACTCTTAATTCGCTTACATATTCCTCAGTAATTCTATCCGTAAAAAGCTTAATGTTTCTCTTCATCTTTTTTTTTTTTGCTTTTTATGAATTTTTATATCATGTTTCCATTTCAACTCTATCTTAATTGATACCGTCTTTCTGTCGTTTTCTCTTTTTCAAATTTACTTTTCAATTCAGTTTTACTATTTTTCAATATATTTTCTTTTCCTTTGTGTTCCTTTTCTATTCCTCGTCTTTACTTCTTTTCTTAACTTGCTTCGTCTTTTTCATTTCTTGCTCATCTGTCTTTTTCTCTTTCTTTGTGTGTGTGTGTGTGTGTGTATGTAATTTGAAACTTATAGGATACAAATCCTGCATCATCCAACAGTTAACTAAAACACAAAACGTAAAATTGCACACCCACAAAATTGGATCAAAACTACTAAAAACATTTTGGAAAAAATCCAGACCAAGGCAAATTTCACAAATCAGTGTGAAAAGTAAGATTCTGGATTCTGATTGGATAGGAAAAAGCAAATGACCCCAATCAAATTTTCTTCACAACTAGAAAAAGGGTATGCTGTTTTGAGCCGGTCACATGAGTAGAATTCACTACTTAACCACGTTAATTGACCGGTCAAGTCAGTCCGAGATGGGAGCATTAACCTGACGGACTTCGTCACAATGTACGGAAAAATTTCAAGATACTGACCCGGTCATGTCTCGTCGACATACATTCATTCTTCCTCCTTCCAATTGTTCTTTCTTCGTCTTCACCCACACACCGTCAAAGAAAACAACAACAATAAGATACTTCAACTGACTTCGATAAGTACAATCTCTTTTATTGCTTGACTTTCCTTTTCACTTTCTTGCCGGTCATAAAAAGGAAAAGAACACAGACTTTATTAATTAGTAACGTTTTCAATCTTTCTACATATACACATTCTGCTACTATCAACAATGAGCTCTGAATTTCTGTGGAACATTTAACTACTTACAGTACTCTTTGAACAATTAAATACTTACATTTTCTCTTTGGACATTTTCTTTTTATACATTTGTATTATTCTGTTCAGTAAATACAATTTCAGGATGTTCGTTGTGGTGCATTGGATATCGACTCGGAACGAGAAATCGAGAAGCCGAGTTCGAATTCCAGCTGAATTCCTTGCATTCACTTATGCACAAATACCTTTGGAAAAGGTATTAATCCGTCTCTTCCCTCCAGTTATGGGTTAAATAATAAGACATATTGGGTTCTATAGCCATAACTGGCAACCAGTCTACCGCAGAAAGCAATAGCAACCTACAGTGAGATAATCTTCTACCCTGTCAGTCATGTCTCTTTAGAGACATGATCGCCCAAAGCATGTATCACGTATGGCACTTAACTGACTGAATATAATAGTTGGAATCATGATTAAGGCTAGTACTGGGCATAAAGTGGGGGATCGATTTTTATTGTTATTAAGTAATAAACTGATTCCCCTCTTAACACTTAATATAATAATGTAATATAATAATCTCTTCTCCCTCCAGCTATGAGTCAAATAACAGGAGAGATTGGGTTCTATAGCCTTGGCTGGCAACCAGTCTACCGCATAAAGTACTGGCAACCTACAGTGGGATAATCATCTACCCTGTCAGTCATGTCTCTTTAGAGACATGATCGCCCAAGTGTGTATCACTTATAGTACTTAACTGACTGAAATACAATTTCGCTTATTTTGCAAATTAAAGATTTTTGTTTCAATCTATTCTTTCAACCTTCTAATATTCTAAATTGTGGGGACTTCGGTTGTGTTTGGCATAAGGCCAATTCGACAAACATGTCCGAGGGCCCTACATACCGTTTCCATTCGCACTAGATTTCGAGAATATTATCCCTATCTCTCCTCTCTCTCAAATTTATTCCTCAATTCCTTTTTATATTTTATTTCTTATACGTCTTCTTTTCTCTTACCGTCTCTTCTCCATTTTCTGCTATGCACCCCCCCCCCTTTTTTTTACATATATATTTCGGTTTTCTTCGTGGAAAATGGAATTGTCAATCCGAGTTCAAATTGTTTTGAGGCTACTTGTGTTCACTTAACAATATAACTGTTAGAAAAGCCATGAAATTGCCTCCATGAAAAAATTTTATTCTTATTCTCCGGAATTCGGACACGGCTCTCCACTTCTTCGAACCAAGCCGCTATCTGCGTACATCAACAGCAATAAAGCGAGCAGAAAAACGGTCGTTTATTTCATTCGAACAAAATATTATACTACTTAGGTCTTGAAGGCTGTCACAATGCGTTTAGTAAAATAAAGGAAGGTAAATAATTTGTTGAATATCACCTATTTATTAGACACTAGCAGTATTGCCCGGCGTTGCTCGGGTGTAATGAAAGCTTTAAACTAATCCATAGTCCTGGAGCTCAGACTCAGCCTAAAGAATATTTGTGTGAAGTTTGATGAGAATAAGATAAAAATTGTGGATTTGTATAAGGGACATACAGACAGACAAACCGACACACACACAAACATCTTGACTTTTATATATATATATATTATCGATTTTCTGCACTATTGTAAGAACTGCAACCTTGAAACTTCTGAATATCGTTTCTTATGTCTTTGTCTATGGGTGTTTCAAATTTGATTAAAATCGGACCACTCCTTCTATAACCCGATTTTTTCGATTATCGATTTTCGATATTTATCGGGGGTAACACGCAGGCGCTTATAGTTCAACTGTGTAAATTTTTACGAAAATCGGTTTAGCCGTTTCGGAGACTATAGATAACGGACACACACACACACACACACACACACACACAGAAAAAGTCCCATTTATAAATAAGTTTAGATTAATATTTCGAGATCAAAATCTCATCTTCAGAATGGCAGAGGAGCGTGTGTCTGTCCGAGTGAATCCGTGCCCTTCAAGGAATGGTCATTACTAACAGCTGCTGCTGTCATTAATTGTAGCGAGTGCTTGTGTGTGCGTGTGTGTGTGTGTGTGTAAGTGTGTTAGAGCATGTCTGTGTCTGTGTGTAAGTGCGTCAGAACATGTGTGTGTTTGTGTTTATGGTATATATATATATATATATATATATATGTGTGTGTGTGTGTGTGTGTGTGTGTGTGTGTGTGTGTGTGTGTGCGTGATTTACAGTTGGGACCTTTTTCTGGTCTGATGATATCAGTTTGCTTTAATGTCTTGTTTATCTAAGTATGTGTGACCTGACCGTTAGTTTGACTTTTATTATTTTCGCTTCCCTCTGTTTTTTCTATAAATATTTTCACGGATTCTGTTATGACAAGCTTCTCTCCCTGGTGCCCCGACCACATGATTTTACTAGTGGTACACGATTGGCATTTAAGTCCCACTCTTTTATCATCGAAATAGTCAAATGTAATCGCCATTTCTTTTCTAACAGTTTCTTTTCTTGCACTTCCATCCTGTGGAACTCCCTTCCTTATACTTGCTTACTTGATAGCTAAAATCTCCAAAGGTTTAAGTGCAACGTCAATTGCCATCTTCTATCTCCCTGATTCCAATCCATTTCTGATCCTTTCTTGGACATTCCCTGTACCTTGTTTTACCAGGAATGGTAAGTGCCATGGCGTAAATACAAGAACAACCAACCGAAAATCTGCAAAAAGAGGCAAAATTTTCAAGAATTTCAAACAGTTTTCAAATGTAAAAATTTAGACGCTCGAATAAACCAAAAGAAACAATACGAAAAATTTTACAGCCAAAATCCAGACCCAGAACCAGGGCCTTTTCACTCCAGTTGGAGGAACCCCACCCTGTTTAGTTCATCTGCCTTATAACAACACTTGTTTTTTGTGCTGTTGGGGTTTCTCTTAGTCTCCTCACCGATTACTTAACTACTCAGCTTTTAAATACAAAGATTTCCATATAAATTAGTTACCAACCAAGGCTATAAGACGCAGTTTTCTCTATCTTTTCCATAACTGGAGAGAAAAAGAAATAGATTTATAGCTTTCCAAAGGAAAGTGAATGCAACGAACTCTACCGGAATTCGAACACGGCTCTCCACTTCTTCGAACCAAGCCGCTATCTGCGTACATCAACAGCAATAAAGTGACCCGAAAAATGATTCGTTAATTTCATTCGAACAAAATATTATACTGGTTAGGTCTTGAAGGCTGCCACAATGCGTTTAGTAAAATAAAGGAAGGTAAATAATTTGTTGGATATCACCTATTTATTAGATATTAATATTACGAGATTAAAATCTCATCATCAGATTGTGTTTGTCAGGCCAACACACACTTAGATAAACGACATATCAAAACAGACTGATACCATCAAACCATAAAAATCCCAACTATCAATCACACATATACACACCATAAACACACAACCATACATGCTCTAGCACACACACACACACACACACACACACACACACACACACACACACACACACACACACACACACACACACACACACACACATACCAACAGCATCAGCAGCCAGGAAGGACCATTTGTTGAAAATCTCGGACACAAACACAATCGCCCTAACATTCTGAAGATGATATTTTAATCTCGAAACATTAATGTATAATAAATAAGTGATATCCAACAAATTATTTGCCTTCCTTTATTTTACTAAACGCATTGGGACAGCCTTCAAAACCTAACCATATTCCTAATATACACAATGCTTCAAGCAAATTACAACACTTTCCAAAATATACTGTTTCAAACTTTTGTAAAAAGAATTGATTTAAGTCGATCCATTAACGTATAAATATGTTTATTAACCCGAGAACACTAACCAGGGATATATAGTACCCAGCACAAATGACGCCATTTTAATTACAATTTAATTAGAATTTTCAGTACTTGATTTTCTTACATAAATAATGTTTTTCAATCACTATTTATGCTAACTCAAAGTACAAATTTTGAAGTGCCTGCATGTAAAATATTTCAAAAAAAGATTTATATTTAATATTTTTTTTCATATTGTCAAAATCGGGTATGATATACCAATGATTAGTAGTGGCGTAACTTCAGTTGATGGTTAGTGTTCCAGAGTTAATAATCATATTGGTACGATAGACAGGACGCAAGCCAAAATACCGATGGTGAAGGCTCATATTAGCTTAAGATAATCTAAAAATTAAGAAATATTCGTCTTTGTCTTCACTCTAAAAATCCTTTATGCAACTCTCTTATGTAGCCCCCTGCACATCAGTGGCGGTACCGCCTTGCTTGGGGAGAAATGATTAAAAAAATGTTACTTTTTGGCTTACTCACACCAACGCTTTATCCACTAGGCCACTAATATTATCTCGAACTGTTATTAATTTTCCCCAACGATTTGATTAAATTTATGAAAAAAAATAAATATTAAAAAAAAGTTTATGAAAAAAAAATAATATTAAAAAAAAAATCACAAAAAAATTCATTAGCATTTTGCAACATTTTGACAAACTAAAATGACGCATGCCGTGCAGGAACAATCATTCGGTCATAAGAAGAACGTCATTTAGCATGTCGGACGCTTGGGCACCTCTATCGTCGATGGAAATCATAGCTGTCCGACCGCGACCACAAGGCAGATTCGATAGGCGCCGCACAGTCTTATTTGATTCGCCCAGATAAGTTTCATAATTCCATTCATTTATTTTTTTTAATAAACTAACAAATATAAAATGCAAATAAATAAATACATATCAAAAATCAAATAAGATATATGACATTTTACGAAATTATAAAAAAAAATCAATTAAAATAAATATCTTTCTCTCTGTTTCTTTAATCGATTAGCTAGACTGTTTTGTTCTTTTTCTTTTCATTTTTAACACGACTATATTTCCTATTCGTTGTGGCTTGGTTTTTATTTTATGTGGTATCTGTTCTGGTCTATTCGAATCCAGCATATACAAAAAATATCTTCCATTGGATGTAATTCTTCATCTATTTTTTTAAATTTCTTTAAAAAGTTGTCCAACTTTTTGTAGTTCTTTCGATGTGAGCAAAAAATGAAAAAAACAACAAAAAAAAAACCATTTTGAAAGAAGAGTGGCTTTTACACTTGTTCGCTTTTATTTCGCGTGTTTCAAATCCATTTGTTTATTTGCAGCAAAGACCGGCGAGCAGGGAATGAGAAAGATGACAAAAAGAAAGCGGAAACACCTAAACGTAAATTCAAAACTGTTATGCAATAATTTACAACCCGAAAAAAGCAAGCAGAAAAAAAACGCACCACGAAATAGACACAAAAATGCATGTCCTACCCTGTATTTCAATGATCTATTTGTTTACGTGCCGTTGAAAAGCACAAAGACCTGCAAAATTAAAACACACGCACGCATACTAAGGCACATACATACAAACAGATTCAGTTAATGGGTACGTAGTGATCATCTGATAGTAAGTACCCGTTTCTTTATAAAGAAACATTTGGTATTAAGTGACCGAGCAGCTTTCAGTTGAAATTTATAAAATCTTTCTCTGTTACTATTAACTTCCCCAAATACTCATATAAACCATGCCGCTTACTCCGTAACCCTCTACCTCGAGTGGCTCCCGGGTTTTGAAAATAGCGAACATCACTGTGAAAAGGAATTTGGGGAACTTGCTCACAATGTGTACGAGAGTTTCATCAGATGTCACATGTATTTTGCAAAGTTGTGACATCTCTTCATTTTAAACATGTTTTTTGACATTATTTGTAGTGATAGAGTAAATGAATTATATGCAATCATGCCAAAGATGACGGACACAATCTAAAATGGGAGAGTGTGAGTTTTTTTATAATCATATCACCCCAATCAAGGCATTTTACTGCCACTGTTGTGCAGGGCGTTACATTTGAGGAAAGTTATGAGAAAGAGTGACTGGATATAGGGGGTGTCATGAAGTGGGTAAGAGAAGGATGACTGTGGCCATAAAGTGAGGGACAGTTTATATATTGATTGTAACGTAGAATTGATCCCCCAGTTTATTGCTATGTGATGTCAGTTCTTCAATATGGCAGTGAATGTTGGACAATACCATCGAAGATGAAGGAGAAATTTGAAGCAGCTGAAATGTGTTTCTACAGGAGGATGCTGCGGATATCATGGATCGAGTATGATCGCCTACGTCCTGAAAGAAGAAGAAGAAGAAGAAGAAGAAGAAGAAGAAGAAGAAAGTTCATCGATCAAAACATGGATGATATCAGAACCGGAAAGAAAGGATGGGAGTTTAGCTACGGATATCAGAAATCCTTGGGAAGAAATCGTAAGATCTCTCTAACCAGCCCCAACTTAAGAATGATCAAGAAGTTGTTTTACGTAACAATCAGCACTTTTCCCACCAGACTAGTTTATTATTTGCATTTTCAGGCAAATTTAAATAATTTCTAGCTAAGTTTACCATATCATTGAAACTGCACGAGAGATAACACTCACATTGGTTCCTTCCAGGTGGAATGTTCGAATCAAGGCGGCGCTTATATTTTCATATGCAGGGTGCAGTTAAAATTAGGCTTCTCTTTAATTATTAATATTTACTCAATGGGTTGTGCGTTTTGGTGCAGTGGGTGTCGGCTCGGAACGAGAAATCGGGGAGTTGAATTCGTTGCATTCACTTACGCGCAAATACCCTTTGAATGGTACTAATCCGTCTCTTCCCTCCAGTTATCGGTTAAATAACTAGAAAAATGGGATTCTATAGCCTTGGTCGGCAACCAGTCTCGCGAAGAAAGTAATGGCAACCTACTGCGGGATAATCTTCTGCCCAGTCAGTCATGTCTCTTTCGAGACATGATCGCCCAGCGTGTATCACATATGGCACTTAACTGACCGACTGAATATAATAGTTGGAAACATGATTAAGGCTTCTACTGGGCATAATGTGGGGGATCAGTTTTATATTGCTATGAAGTAATAAATTGATGCCCAAATAATTACTACTTAATAATATATCTCTTCTCCCTCTAGCTAGGAGGTCAAATACCAACACAGATTGGATTCTATAGCCTTGGCTGGCAACCAGTCTACCGCAAAAAGTAATGGCAAGCTACTGCAGGATAATCTTCTGCCCAGTCAGTTATGTCTGTTTCGAGACATGATCGCCCAAAGCGTCTATAACATATGGCACTTAACTGACTGACTGAATATAATAGTTGGAAATATAATTAAAATTTCTATTGAGCATAATGTGGGGGATCAATTTTTTATTGTAATGAAGTAATAAACTGATCCCCCACTAATTGTACTACATATAATAATGTAATATAATCTATCACTTCTATCAGCTATGAGTTAAATGGTAGAACAGAATGGTTTCTATAGCCTTGGCTGGCAACCAGTCAATGGCAACCTAGTGCAGGATAATCTTCTGCCCAGTCAGTTATGTCTGTTTCGAAACATGATCGCCCAAAGCGTCTATAACATGTGGCACTTAATTGACTGACTTTATATAATAGTTGGAATCATGATTAAGGCTTCTACTGAGCAGAAAATAGTGGATTTGTTTTCTATTGTTATGAAGTAATAAACTAATCCCCCACTAATTACTACTTAATAATATAATACCTCTATTCTCCGTCTAGCTAAGAGTCAAATAATAGGACAGATTGGGTTCTATAGCCTTGGCTGGCAACCAATCTACTGCAGAAAGCAATGGCAACATACTGCGGGATAATCTTGTGCTCAGTCAGTCATCTCTCGAAAAAGACATGAATGCCAAGCCTGTATTACTTATGACACTTAACTGACTGACTGAATATAATAGTTGGAAACATGATTAAGGCCTTTACTGGGCATAAAGTGGGGATCAGTTTTATATTGTTATGAAGTAATAAACTAATCCCCCACTAATTACTACTTAATAATATAATACCTCTCTTCTCCTTCCAGCTATGAGTTAAATAACAGGACAGATTGGGTTCTATAGCCTTGGCTGGCAACCAGTCTGCCGCAGAAAGTAATGTCAACCTACTGCGGGATAATCTTCTGCCCAGTCAGTCATGTCTCGAAAGAGACATGATCGCCGAAGTGTGTATCACGTATGGCACTTGACTGACTGATTTTACTGAACAAGGATAAATTACAATAGTTTAAGAACATTTTAAATTAATGTCACATCAAAACAACGTGAATTCGTATGATTAGCAAAGTATTCAGCATTGTCAGGAAGTTCTCCTTCATCTTCAATACAATGCAGAACACAATGAGCAACACTTTTACAAGCCAGTAAGCGGCACAAGTGGGAAGGCTTCTTGATTTTGCTTATTGGCAGAACACGTTAGTGGGTTGGATATGTTAGACTAACATCGTTTTATTTTAGTTTCAATATCAATTGGTATTTGATTTTGTTATTAGGTTCAGGTGTCCACTCTTCATATTATGATCAATTTAGAAATATCTGAATCTAAACTTAAACCTAAAATGGAACTGTGTGTGTGTGTGTGTGTGTGTGTGTATGTGTGTGTGTCTGTGTGTCTGTGTGTCCGTTATCAATAGACTCCGAAACGGCTAAACCGATTTTCTTGAAAATTTATACAGTTGTACTATAGGCGCCTGCGAGTGTTCTTAGCTAGGTTTTGTGTCGAGGTACCGCCGATGAATATCGAAAATCGATAATCGAAAAAAAATCGGGTTATAGAAGGAGTGGTCCGATTTTAATCAAATTTGATACACTCATAGACAAAGATGTTTCAAGGTTGCAGTTCTTACAATAGTGCAGAAAATCGACAATATATATATATATTGTAACAAAGCTGTGGAACTTGTAGGTTTTTTAACCTGCTGTTCATGCATTTACTTTTTTAAAGAGCGCTCGATACATATAAAATGCAAGATGTTTGTGCGTGTGTCTGTTTAACTGCCTGTATGTTTGAATTTATTTCATCCCTTTTAGTTTAGTTTTTGCTTCGGGTTTGCCTCTAAGTAGGTATAATTGTAGTTTTTAGTCTCAGCCATGATACCCTTCACTCAGAGAACTTATTTAGCCTTCAAAATTCTGTTTACTACGAAAAAAACTTATTTGATATCGATACCAGGAAATCAAAATTTGACTTAGATCGATTCATTTTTCTTTCAGTCTACGCTTTCGCTTTAACTGGAAACAACTATTGCTTTTCAGTCTTTCGGGCCAACGTCCAAAGAGTCTGAGCTCCAGGACCATGGATTATTTTAAAGCTTTCATTACACCCGAGTAACACCGGGCTATACTGCTAGTTCTTATGATAAAATCGTAAAAGAAATAAACACTTATTTGTACATTGAAGAAATTTTAAATATTAATTTCTTACAAACATAATTTCCGCTCGAAGTGCTGTATTTGGAAAAGCCATTTCAACAGTGTATTCACGGTATGTATTATGTGTATTATGTGAGTTTTGGTATCATATTATAATTCTGCTTGTTATGTCCTTACTTACTTGGTTACTTGGTTACTTAGTTCCTCCGTCTGTTACGCAACTAAAGAAAGATAACACGCTCTCGACACGACTTTTTCCTTCTCCTCTATCTTTTTAAAATCTGTAAACGCTACTCTCCTCAGCCTTTCTCTCATCTTTGCCAAACGGCAGGGTAGTAAAGAGTGAGAGAGTAGGAGGAGAGAGCCTATAGCATTACCGTAGCAGTAAGCAGCTTAAGCTGGTAGTTGTAGCATTAATTGTGTGTGTATTTGTGTAAGTACGGTACAATATAATAAAATTCTGTTTACAATGGCCAAATGGGTCAGAATGTTTCAGTATAAAAACAAACATTTTTCAAAATCTCTCCCAAAATAGCGTAGAGTATTTTGGTTATGGTCTGTGCATACGCCGC
Source organism: Ascarosepion bandense (assembly GCA_037127315.1). NCBI lineage: Eukaryota > Metazoa > Mollusca > Cephalopoda > Sepiida > Sepiidae > Ascarosepion > Ascarosepion bandense. Next base: position 344,026 of record JBBBDQ010001528.1, on the reverse strand, counting down.
TTAATATATGATTACAGTAAAGTAGCTTCTATGGACATTACTTTTATAGATACTTTAATAAAATTAAACTCTGTGTTATCGTTATTTTATTATCCAATACCTTTATGTTTGAAGACGTTACTATCATTTGTAGTATGACAAAGTAAAATTTTTCCGGGAAATCATCATTATCCTTCCGTGGAAATTCCACGGGTTCCGTTAGTACATAATAAGTATTACATGCCCTTTAATAATTTTTAACTTATTTTTGAACAAATATTTTTGAAGCATAGAAGCCTTTAATTGTGAATATGACAAAACATAATCTTCGTTTAATTTTCTTGCATGAGTTCATCTTTGAGCACATTGCCTCCCAAACTTATGCCAATATCGACAGAACATTTAGAGATGGGTATGATGGTGGTTCCAGAGATTCCATGCTGATGATCAGATTCTTGAAGATGAAGAAGGTAGAAGACGGTCATACAGTCTTCACAACGAACAATTGTAAGCAGTTGTTAAGCAAATTCTATGACAAAATGTCAGAGCAATGTCTCACGCCATTATTGGCAAGGTGAAAAAGCTCGATAAATGGGTTCTTCATGATCTCAATGGAAATCAAAAACTTTGATGGGCGCTTTGAAGTGTGTTCGATGCTCACCAATGATCTCTTTTCTTGACTGAATAGTCACTTGTGTTGAAAAGTGGATCCTTTATGATAACCGTACACGGGTCATTCGTCGTCGTCCTGCGGCCTTGGCCGAGATCGAACGCACTACATCCCTCCAGTATTCTCTGTGCATTTAGAAACCTGACGCAGTTTATAGCGAAATTCATAATCTTGTCAAATAGCTGAATACTTGATGCTTCGCCAGGGCTACCAAGAGTGTTTTATTTTGACACCAACACTGGATGGGTTGCTTCCAGGCCACATCCTGTTATGACTTGATTGTGATGAGTTCCCCAAATATTTCCCAAAGCCAAAGTTCATCAGCAAACGATTATAGTGACTGTTTGGGGGTCTGCAATTGGGGCTATCCACTACAGCCTTCTGGAAGCCAATCACAGCATTAATGCAGAGTTTTACTGCAGTCAACTTGCTGAAATGCATGCACACCTGCAAAAAAAAAATGAGACCTGCCTTGGTGAATCAACGCGGTTCAATTCTGCTCCACGATAATGAGCGGCCACATCTTGCAAGAATGACGTTGCAATAATTCACAGACTCGGGATACAAGAGTTTATCAATTCCTCTATATTCTCCTAATCACCCATTGATTATCACTTTTAAGTGCTTAAGCATCTGCAGAAAATGTGACCTGGATTAGTGAATCAACGCGGTTCCATTTTGCCCCACGATAATGCGCAGCCATATCTTGCAAGAATGACGTTGCAATAACTCACAGACTTGCGATATACTTTACCACATTCTTCATATAACCCTCATTTTTCAACTACGATTATCCTTCATTTAAGCCCTTGACCACTTTTTAAATGGTAAAACTTTCAGATCTATACCAGAGCTAGAATCAGCTATCGAAGATCTCGTTACATTACAGCGAATATTTTTTTCAACGAGAAATAAATAATCTCGTCGATCAATTGCAGAGGTGTATAGATGTTCAATTCTCATATTTTGACATAACCTTTCTACAGATAATTTTTCAAGAATAAAATTATATTTCTGAAATCAGCCATTATTTTTGCAGCAACCTAATATGTCCCCTTTGTATCGCATTAACCTAGGAATAGATAAGGTTGCCTATTGCCCGGTTTACACTCCCCCTCGGTCATTTGAAGAGGATTAGTGGTTTATCCTTTTTTTCCAGTTCCTTTTAAAGTCTTCACTCCCAGTAACCGTCTTGCGTTTTATTTATCGCCTTGCTTGGTGTGAATTGATTAAAAAATAAATTCATGTTCAAATTATTTCCATTGATTTTCAACGCGAAATTAATGTAATAAACTCGACTAGAATTCAAACTTTCCATCTCTTTTTTATCTTGGTGATCATTATACAAATCTCTTGTTTTTTTTTATTTTATTGTATTTTTTATTTTATTCAACGTTATATTCTGTCAAACATTTTGCAGTACTTTGGATATAGATATACTAGCAATATAGCCCGGCGTTGCTCGGGTGTAATGAAAGCTTTAAAACTAATCCATGGTCCTGGAGCTCAGACTCTTTAGACGTTGGCACGAAAGACTAAAAAGCAATAGTTGTTTCCAGTTAAAGCGAAATCATAGACTGAAAGAAAAATGAATGGATGTAAGTCAAATTTTGATTTCCTGGTATCGATATCAAATAAGTATTTTCGTCGTAAACTGAATTTTGAAGGCTAAATAAGTCCTCTGAGTAAATGGTATCATGGCTGAGACTAAGAACTACAATTATACCCAATATATGTCAAACCTGAAGGAAAAACTAAAATAAAAGGGCTGAAAAATATACAGACATACAGGCAGATAAACAGACACACACACAAACATATATTTATATATATATATATATATATATATATATTATCGATGTTCTGCACTATTGTAAGAACTGCAACCTTGAAACTTCTGAATATCGTTTCTTATGTCTTTGTCTATGAGTGTATCAAATTTGATTAAAATCGGACCACTCCTTCTATCACCCGATTTTTTCGATTTTTGATTTTCTATATTTATCGGGGGTGCCTCGACACAAAACCTAGCTAAAAACACTCGCAGAGGCTTATAGTACAACTGTGTAAATTTTCAAGAAAATCGGTTCAGCCGTCTAACGGATACGCACACACACAGACACACAGACAAAGTTTCATTTATAAATAAGTTTAGATATGTGAAAAAGACATTGACTATAGCGAAACAAAGAGTCAAACATTTTGCAGTATTTTGGATATAGATATATATATATAAGTTAAGATGAAATCGAGTTTTTCAATCCTTGTAACTTTTCATTGCCGCCTGCGACTAACGAGATTGTTATATGTGCTTTGGAAAGTCGTGTACATTTTTTCTGCTACATCCAATAAATAACACTGCCAGGAATCGTTTTCTTTTATTTATTTCTGTTTAATTTTCTTTTTGCTACCATTTCACATTTACAAAGTAGGTCGATAAATTTTCTCTCACAACCGGAAATTTCGTTTGCAATATGCAACGAACATCGACCAGTGATGTGACTTACGGTTTGACTTACTAAAGAGAGACACACGAATAAAATAAGGAAAGAAACGAAAGTTTTTATCAGCGGTTTTTTCTCCAAACTTGGAGCGATGAGTTATCCATTATATACGAGTTAAAAAAAAAAAAAAGGCGGCAAAAAATAAAAATTAAAGTAACATTAGTCAGTGATCAGTTAGGGCTGAACATGTAAATTCACTGGGTCAGAATGTAGAAACGGCTAATGTTTGGTTGATATGTTTCGCGAATTTTCAACCTCTATGAGTTGTTTAATGTCGTAATCTAAGTATATTGTACGCTATTTTATGGCTTCTGCTGCAGAAATTTTGCACATAATTTTTCTGTTAGTAGAAACTTATGGATTTTAGATATATAGCTTGTAGATGGTAAAATGTATCGTTGTTAATTTTAATATAAAATTTATTTTTATCCTTTTGTCAGTGCTGTACCGAAATTTTGTTAGTGTTGTGTGGTGAAAATACGATACAAACAAATGAGTGGTTAGTCCGAGTGGTAAAGACTAAGAAACACACGATTAAATCAACAATAAGGTTTATTGTACTAGAGGTACAAATATTAAGAGTTCACACAATAGTCACTATGTACCAAAATGGAGCGTAGAGTACTTCCGTCCGTTCCTGGTCGTCTTCCGGTAATCAGCTCGCACGTCATATATTTCGTGGTGTATTTATAATGGGTGACAGACCATTTCTAAGTGGGGACAGGTTCTTCCATTACAACAGTTAGGAAGATGTATTCTTACTGATTTTACTATAAATATGCATTGTTGGTCATTTTACTATAAAATGTATTGTCGGACATTTTATAGTAAAATGCATTGTTGGTTATTTTACTATAAAAATGTATTGTTCGTCATTTTACTATAAAAATATATTGTTGTTCATTTTACTATTAAATATATTGTCGGACATTTTATAATAAAATGTATTGTTGGTCATTTTACTATAAAATATATTGTTAGTCATTTTACTATAAATATGTATTGTTGGTCATTTTACTATAAAAATGTATTGTTGGTCATTTTACTATAAAATATATTGTTAGTCATTTTACTACAAATATGTATTGTTGGTCATTTTACTATAAAAATGTATTGTTGTTCATTTTACTATGAAATGTATTTTCGGTGATTTTACTGTAAAAATAGCTGGTAGGTTGCCATTTCATTCTGCAAGAGACTGATTACCAGCAAAGGCTATAGAACCGAATCTGTTTTATTATTTAACCCAAAACTGGAGGAAAAAGACGGGTTAATACCTTTTTTAAGGATATTTGTTCGTAAGTGAATGCAAGGAATTCAACTAGAATTCGAACTCGGTTCCCCGATTTCTCGTTCTGAGTTGATATCCACTGCATCGCAACGCACATGCATCCTTCCAAAATATATCCCGTTTGCTGAACAATTCGAGCACACCTGTGGGCCGGGTATTACGTGTTTGCGGAATCTATAAAACAGGTACACGTCTCAGGTGGAATGACAGGTAATGACTCATTAAGGGACCGGAGAGCCGGGTTCGAATTCCAGGCGAATTTATTACATTCTGCTAATACGTTGGAGGAAGATATGAATTCGTTGCTTCTTCCCCCATCTATGGGTAAATAGCAGAACGAGACTGGGTTCTATAACCTTGGGTGGCGACCGGTCTAGGAAAAGGAAAACTCTGAATTCAAACCGGCCTGCCGTACCCAAAGAGACACCACTTCTACCTCGGCTGAAATAAATATGGTGCCTCTACAACTTTAATGGGTCATAGGATAAAATAAAAAAAAGAAAACGAAAAAAACACGTCATTCTGTATGTATATTAATCTTTCTAATAAAATTATCAGCATAAATATCGCGTTCCCTATTGCAATGTCTTTGACGAACTTACAGAACCCGTTTCCGTTTTGATTCTAATGTGCGTTCTATTCATCAAAATTTGGATGATAAATCTTGTTATATAGCTCATTCGACTGATTTTCTGATGGACTTTACATTGGTTTTTACCTGGCTCCTTGTGCAGTTCTATGACAATAGATCTACTCAGGTCTATCACCACTATTGCAGATTTTATTAATTATTTCTGAATTCTTTTCTTTGCCAAAATAATCTAAGGCTCCCAACATCTCTATTAAATCTCTGTCTGGCCCTGTTGCTTTGTTTCTATTCAATTTGGTTTCTGCAGATTCCACTTAAAATGTTAACATTTTCTCTTCGTCGATACTGCTCCGTATTAACCCATGCCCATGGTTCCTTTTTTTAGGACCAGAAGAATAATTTATCATATTTCAGTAATTCCTGCAGTTTTCAGATATATCTTTGGTTAGTCATAAAGAATGAAGTGTCTTTCAAATATATCGCCTACTGCCTGATGTATTTTGGCAAAACTGATGTCTCAGTTTTCAGTATAGATTGAAAATCTCGAGAAAAAGGATACGCTCAGTTTCATCTATAATTCAAGCAAAAACTTTTTTGGTAAGTAGTACTTATATCTAAGTCAGATTCATGTATAATATATAATAATACTTTAACTGTCCTATAAAGCCAAGAAATTGTATGAAAGTAATTTTGCTCAAATATACCCATCTATAAGCTAAAATAAGGAACAAACTAAAAATAAAAAAGGAAAGTATTCACACGGGAGTCTCTTCGACAAATAGCAAAGCATCTCCTTACATTTGAAGTACGGAAGAAATGAGGATGATTCGACTTCGTGGAAGTAGACTGGCGTGTCTTAATTGTAAAAATAAGGACCAAAATAAAAATTTATTTTTTTTCTTAGAATAATGCAATTAATTTTTTTATATATGTTTAATGTTAAATAAATTTGTACAAGTTAAAGATTTTTCGTAAAAAAATTCAAGAAAATATTTTGTACACTAATGCGTTAACAACACACTTTATATTTTTTAAAAAATTATTTGTCATTTTGAATTTTCACTCAAACATCGAACTTTTAGTTAACAAAGAATAATTGTGCTGTAGTATATGTTGATAAATTTATATTGTTATCAATAATCAACTATTGATTATATTATAATCATTAATAAAAGATTAACAAAGGCAGAGGTATATTGATTAGAATTTAGATTAATAGCTGTCTATTATAGCCCTGTGAATAGCAATGAGCACAGTCCAATTTCAGGAACCTATATCAAAGTTGATTTTAACTAATCTTTTATCCGCTACTAGTCTATATTATCTTCTCAACCAGAGTAAGTAAATATTTTCAACATTAATTCTTTTCATCTATCACCTTTCAACTACTCATCTTACACTACTTCAATTAATTCATTAGTACCCATTTTCCTTTTTTTTTGAACCAGATGGATAATTTACCATATTTCAGTAATTTCTGCAGTTTTCAGATATATCTTTGGTTAGTCATAAAGAAGGAAGTGCCTTTCAAACGTATCGCCTATTATCTGATGTATTTTGGCAAAGCTGATGTCTCAGTTTTCGGTATAGAGTAAAAATCTTGAGAAGGAGGTGGATACGCTCAGTTTCATCAATCATTCAAGTAAATCTCCCCTTTGTATGTGATAATGGACTCGACAGAGTATACATATACTCCTGCCACAGAGAGAACAGGCCTGCCATATAGTAGAAAATAATTGTAGAGATCCGTGCGAATTATCGGAGAGTACCGGAACTGATACGTAAGATACCGAAGTTACCCAGAGACTACCTCCTCAGAAGTCAGAATAGCTCTGAGCTCCACTCAGCTAGAATAATATACACGGATATACTATTTCCATCGACTTCACTTCAAGACTTGTATATACTTATTTCTTACTAATAATATTCCTGGATTTACTAACCTGCGTTCAAGTTTATATATTACGTTCAATATAGCCTACCTGTCTATCTCAATATCTGTTTTTGTTGTTCATTATTTTGTGCGGTTCCTCACACGGAATCCATAACATATCTAATTCATATTCCTGTATAGCATATAATAATGCTCTAACTGTCCTATAAGACCTAGAAACTATGTGAAAGTAATTTTGCTCAAATATACCATGCTGTATAAGTTTGGTCCTAAAATAAGGACCAAGCCAAAAATAAAAAAGAAAGTATTCACACGGGAGTCTCTCCGACAAATAGAAAAGCCTCTCCTTACATTTGAAGTACAGAAGAAATGAGGATGATTCGACTTCGCGGAAGTAGACTGGCGTGTCTTAGTTGTAAAAATAAGGACCAAACTAAATTTTTTTTTCTTACAATAATGCAATGGAATTTTTTACATGTTTAGTATTAAATAGATTTGTACAAATGAAAGATTTTTTAGTAAGAAATTCAAGAAAAAAAATTGGGCACTAATGGGTTATGGTAACTCTGCTTTCGTCGTGTTAGAGTTCTCTGATATAGTTTTTCCATCTCTGAAGTATTTTTTTTTTAATCTAATATTGCTCTGTACTGATAAGATTTTTTATTAAAAGAGTCGTTATCTAAGGTAGATACACTCTTAGAACTATATTCGAGCCTAGGCAGGAGTCATAGAAGCAACAAACTTCATGGAAAGAAGACCCTAAAATATATGACCCTAAAGATATATGACCGTAAAATCATAAATCTTTCTCACTTTTGTTATTTCAAAATTTATTATTAGTGGGTACCCGTATTTGAAATAGACGCTCCATTTTAATGTTTATTTTAAACAGTTATGTATTATGTCTGCAAGCCTGCGCATTCGAGAAATCTTGACAAAGAAAATGTGCTCCCCGACAGGGATCGAACCTGGAAGACCTTAATAAGGAGAAACGGCAGCAAGGTTTCAAAACCAACAGACAAATGAAGTCCTGTTAACTACAATCAAATAAGCAGCACTGATGTAGAGTGGGTTAAGTTCCACACTTCTTCTTTGCAGGAGAAACCACCGTTTGGTCCGGCGTGTTTTACCGCTCGGCTACAGCGAGCGTCATAATTAATTACTAAATAAATCTTGTAGGGTGATACCCTGATTCCAATGCTTTTCTTTTTTATTTGTCTTTGGCCTCAAAATAAACTTCAGTTTCCGATATAACTTCTTCATTGAAGCCAAATCTCTTTCCCTGGAGCATTCTTTTGAGGTCTGCAAACAGCCAGTAGTAGCTAGGAACCAGTTCTGGAGAACAGAGTGCAATTCATGTAGTTTTGGCATCGTTGCGATCGTCTTGTGACACGGTGCATTGTCTTGGCGAAAGATCACTTTTTCTTCTTCATTTGTGACCGTTTTTTGGCGATTTATTCCTTCAAACGCACTAATAATGCTAAATAATATTCGCTATTGATGGTTCTTCATTTCTCAAGTTAATCGATGAACAAAATACCTTGCGCATTCCAAAATACGGAGGCCGAAAACTTGCCTGCTGTTGTTTGCATCTTTGGTCGCTTTGGACAGCTTTCACCTGTTGATGTCCACTCAACTGACTGCCGATTTGATTCCGAAGTGAAGTAGTGGGTCCATGTTTCATCCATTGTCACATATTTACGCAAAAACTCTTTATTGCGTTGCAAACAACGCTCTGAATCATCGAGGTGTTGTTGTTTTTGATCGACTGTGAGCAAACGCGGCACCCACTTTGAACACAGTTTCATGCAAAATAGTGTATACACTGCTTTCTGATATGTTCAACTCCTCTGCTACTTCACGCAATATCAATTTACGATCGGCTAAAATATGTTTGTAGATTTTTTTTGTGTGTTTTCCAGGACAACTGCCTAGTTTGGGCGACTGAGAGTTCAGTATCATTTATGTCTGTACGACTGCATTTAAAGTCAGCATACGCCCTATTAACCGTTTTCGACGGAGCAGATTCCGAATAATACTTACCAAGACACTGCTTTGCTTGAACAGTATTTTTCCCATCAGAAATCAATGCTTTGTAAACACACGAAATTCAGATTTTTCCACAGTTTTGGAAATTTACAACAGTAGCCTCACTTAAATAACTGTAATTTGTAACGTAATAATCCGATTAGGCCCAAATTTTGCCAAGTGTCATTTGAAAGTTAGTACTTCAGAAAAATCATATGGGTTTTTTATTACTGGCGACATCTATATGTCAGGCTTGGGACTTATTGAGTGATGTTAGGGTATTTAAATTCAAATTTTGTACTTATACATTGTAACCCGGATATAAGAGAGTTTTCGGGACATGCAACAAGTTATCTTATATCCGGGTTTACCTTATATCCAAATTTGGTCTATTTTATATACATTAACACAGACTCTAATTTAGGACCAGAGAAAATGTCTCTTCTATTCGGGTTTATCTTATACAGGGTCTCTTATATCCGGGTTATACTGGAGTTTGAAATGTTGGTGTTTTTGTTTTTTTGTTTTTTTTTAAGAAGAAAGGTTAATCTTTATCTTAAAAGAACATTTGGGTAATTAAACTAATTTAAATTAAAACAATATTAATTTACTTTACGTCAAACTTATAAATTTTCACTTATCCAGTCATCATCAACGCGCCATTTTCTGACACCTGTCGTCAAGCGATAAGAACCTTATTTAAATATTTTTATAAAAATTAAAACAAAAATGTCTAGGTCTGATTCTGGAAAAAACTGCTTTCTGTTAGAAATCGTTTTCTTCACTAAAGCGTGTAAATAATATTATGAGCTGTTCACAAAGTTAATAGCGATTAAGCCATTTGGTTTTCATTTCCATGAATAAAGACCTTTCAAGGAAGGAAGTGTGGTGCTGGTACTTTTTACAGCAAAGTGATCAATAAACTTGCACAGAAAGAAACGAACAAAAGAATTGATCTACAAATAAATTTTAATAACTCATTTTGTTCTCATCTTGGTTAACATAGGTGTTATAATAGACGTTTCGACTAAGTACCCTCTGATCATCATCAGGTGTCCATAGATTGGCTGATGTGAATTATCTCGCTGATTATTGCGAAATATCCTGTGAAATTAATTATTGTTTTAATATTGATTTTCATTTCCATGAATGAAGACCTTTCAAGGAAGATGAAGGTGGAGTGTGGTGCTGATACTTTTTACAGCAAGTGATCAATAAATATTGAAATTGAGTTCGCCACTACCAAGTCGAAGGATCGAACTTAGGACTACTAGATGAGAATAAAACTTCGAAATAATTCCAAGGTTATTGAAAATTACTCATCTCAGAAATAAATACGAATTAAATTTTTTCACTTAATAAGTTTGTTTTGCGTTTTAGCTCAAACGGAATCAAATGGGAAATTTAACTCTCTGAGATATATCTCAAAAAATGTTGTACCAAATTCTAAAATCGCATTGAAATATCAGAAAAGGTGCCTTGCTAAAGTTAAACAAAGTATTATAAAACAAGAAAATTTTGTTAGAAACAAAGAAAAGTGTAGTGAATGTTAAGTTATATCAGACCTCGGATATGGCAGTGAATGCTTGATAATCTAAACTTATTTATAAATGGGACTATATGTATGTGTGCGTGTGTCCGTTACCTATAGACTCTGAAACGGCTGAACCGATTTTCTTGAAAATTTACCCAGTTGTATTATAAGCGTCTGCGAGTGTTCTTAGCTAGGTTTTTTTGTCGAGGTACCATCGATAAATATCGAAAATCGATAATAAAAAAAATCGGGTTATAGAAGGAGTGGTCCGATTTTAATCAATTTTGATACACTCATAGACAAAGACATTAGAAACGATATTCAGAAGTTTCGAGGTTGCAGTTCTTACAATAGTGCTGAAAATTGATAATATATATATATATAAAGCAAGATGTTTGTGTGTGTGTGTCTGTTTATCTGCCTGTATGTCTGTATTTTTTCAGCCCTTTTATTTTAGTTTTTGCTTCGGGTTTGGCTCTAAGTAGGTATAATTGTAGTTCTTAGTCTCTGTCATGATAACATTTACTCAGAGGACTTATTTAGCCTTCAAAATTCAGTTTACGACAAAAAAAACTTATCTGATATCGATACCAGGATATCAAAATTTGACTTACATCCATTCATTTGTCTTTCAGTCGACGGTTTCGCTTTAGTCTTTCGTGCCAACGTCCAAAGAGTCTGTGCTCCAGGACCATGGATTAGTTTTAAAGCTTTCTATACACCCGAGCAACGCCGCGCTATACTGCTAGTATATATATATATATATATATATATATATATATATATATATATATACACTAGGTGCGATTGGTAAATTGTCGCAATTATTTTATTATTTCAAATATTCTTTGGGCTGAGTCTGAGCTCCAGGACCATGGATTAGTTTTAAAGCTTTCATTACACCCGAGCAACGCCGGGCTCTACTGCTAGTATCCTTAGAGATGGAGAATTGAGTTGCAGCAACAGACTGGTGCTTTTATGAAAAATGCTGAGAATAGTATGTGAGTAACAACGAAATTTTTCAGGGAATGTAAACAGGATGTGCGTCGTGGAGCGGGGGATATCAGTTCGGAACGAAAAACCGGAGAAGCGAGTTTGAGTTCCACTTAAATTCGTTGCATTCACTTATGCGCAAATACCCTTGAAAAAATATTAATCCGTTTCTTTTCTCCAGCTGTTTTTTTTTAATCCAAGCAAGGCATTCCACTGCCACTATTGCGCAGGGGTTACATAGGGGAAAGTGATAAGAAAGAGTGACAGATTATTGCAAGTGTCAGGAAGTGGTTAAGAGAAGGATGAATGTAGTCAAAAAGTGAGGGATCTGTCTATATATTGATTGTAATGCAGAATTGACCCCCCACTTTATATATACATTATAACAGTATAGTTTTTTTATATAATCATTTCACCCCAAGCAAGGGGTTACATAGGGGAAAGTGATGAGAAAGAGTGGAAATGTCGGAAGGGGAGGGTGATAGACGAATGAGGATAGCGAGGGGGGTTGGGTAGATGGGATGTATGTTTGAGAGAATGGATGCGAGTTAGTGTGATAAGAGGTGTTTATTGATCTTATGTCTAAATTCCTGGAGACTGTATCTGTCGGGGAAGCAAGTATATGGAAGCGAATTTCACAGGCGGGAAGCGTGAGAAAAGAAGCTGTTAGAGTAGAAATTGTGATTACATTTTATCTGTTTCACTGTAAAAGAGTGGAACCTAGTTGCTAATCTAGTATCTCGTGCAAATTCATACCTAGGGGGCACCAGTGATCTAAGTTCATCGGAGTAGATGCCGTGAAAGTATTTATAGAAGAGGCACGGGGAAGCCACATCACGCCGGTGAGAAAGTGACTGCAGCCGGGCTGCCAAGTCGGTATCGATCACATTTCAGATTCTCCGTTGTATGTTTTTTTCAAGAACCCCGAGGAGAATAGCAGGGGCACCCGACCAGATGTGGCAGCAGTATTCAATACGCGGGCGGATGGTAGATTTACATATGTGCAGGATGGACTCAGACGGGAAAAACTTCCGGGCTCTGCACAGGGAACCGACTTTCATAGTAGCGGATTCCATATATTCACTCCAGTTGAGGTCCGATGAGAGTGTGAGGCCAAGGAGGCGTAGTGTTTTACTCTCAGGGAGGCCTAGCCTGCTAATGGGAGGTAGGAGCGATTGTCTATGATGTTTAATTGATAGCAGCTTCGTTTTGGAAGCATTAAAATTTACGAGCTATTTCTTACCCCAGTTCACCACGGACTGGAGGTTCTTCTCAAGCTCGGCAGCGAGGTTTGCATTGTCGCCCACACCAGATATTTGATCGAGCCTAGAGTAAACTGTGGTGTCATCGGCGTACATGCCTACTTGGGATCTTATCGCATCGGGGAGATCGTTAATATAGATCAGAAAGAGTGTAGGACCTAGGATAGAGCCTTGAAGGACACCCGCGTTCGTATGGCAGTTTTGGCGGGCATGTCCGTTTAATACTAATTTTAATGTGCGATTAGAGAGGAATGACTGGATTAGGTCAAACAAATGTCCAGTTATATCATAGCTCCGAACGCTTTGGAAATATCCAAGGCAACGATTCGAGCTTCGCCATTCTTGTCGAGAGCTTTGTATATATACTCAGTGATGGTCGTTAGCATTTCAGCAGTAGACCTGGTGAAGCGGAAACCATACTGTTTGTTCGAGAGGAGCCTGTGGGCTGTGAGATGCTGAACCACCTCGGCGCTGATAATGGCTTCGAACACTTTGCCAAAGATCGGAAGGAGGCTGATAGTGTCCGAGGGTTCTCCAGTATTCTTAAATATAGGAACTGCAGAGGAAGACTTCCAACAGGCAGGAAAGCAGGAAGCAAATAGGCAGTAGTTGTAGAGCTTAGAGAGGACAGAGAAGAGTTCGGGGGCACATTTCTTCAAGGATATGATTGGGATTCCCTCCCCTCCGCTCGCTTTGTGAGGGTCAAGTTTTGGGATTATGTTAGAGACCAGCGAGTGGGTAATGTGGACGTCATTCAGTTGAGCCGTCTTTTCTAGGTGGGTGACAGGAGCGATATATATATATATATCCGCAGACAGATCTGTTTCGCTCATCAGTTCGGTTAGACTCCGATTGCTTTTAACCCAGGATTGAAACCCGACCGAACTGGCGTCAGTCGGCGATTCTACCTCTGGGCTATGGGCGCTTATCGCTCTTGTCACGTCACACTTATGGATCGAGAGACAACAGTGTGGCAGCGCAGGTTCAGAACTACCTCCTCAAGAGACTTGATCCGTGTTAAGCTTCAAGCCTTGTGAGAAGATGAATGGGGGTATAACGCCTCCTACACCAGTGATCACTCCAAACACCATCATTTTGACTGAATATATCATTCAACTCTTAAGGAATCCTCTTCACACACCTTTGTCAACCCAAACACTCTTAAATATTCGTATTAGAGTTTTCTGTGGGGATGCAAAGCAGTAGAGAATGTTTTTGGTGTCCAATCGACCCTTCTATACTCTGATGTCGATAACTGTCCTAGGCGAACGAAATGAAATAAGCTTCAGGGTTGAGCAATAAAATATTTATTTATCCAAATCCGAACAACATATTCAAAAAGAGGGAGATTTTTATCACCGAGTTCACAAAGCTGTACAAATGTTCAATATGCGCACTACATGTAACCCGACACGAATCAATTCGGTAGTCCAGCTTCTGTGGCATTCTCCGGCGTCTCTGTGGTTCTCTGCTTAAGTTCCTCTCGGCTTGTAGAAATAGGACGGGATATCGACCGGTCCTTTCATATAACCCATGCAGAAAATGCCACAAATTGTCAAATCAGGTGAATGTGACATCAACAGCATTTTGTCGGTATCACGGCCAGCCGATCTTCCTGGTATGTTCTCAATGAGATAAGTATTCACAGTCTTACTTTTTACAATTTTTTAAAAATTAGAGATCATTTGAGCGATATATTGGCTATGCTATCAAGTCCAAAACGATGTGAAATTTGGGGATACTATGTATATTAGAGTGGTTTCCGGTTGCCTTATGAACAGTATTGTCTTGCTTCCTTTCTTCTTCGGAAAGCGGGTAATGTGGTTTTTCGTTGCTTAATGAACAGTTTGTCTTTCTTTCTTCATCGGAACGTGATTAATGTGAATTTTCGTTGACTTATGAAGAATTTGTCTCTCTTTCTCCTTCGGAAAGCGGGTGATGTGGTTTTCCGTTGTCTTATGAAGAGTTTGTCTTTCTTTCTTTCTTTCTTCTTCGGAAAGCGGGTGATGTGGTTTTCCGTTGCCTAATGAACAGTCTGTCTTTTTTTCTTCTTCGGAAAGCGGGTAATGTGGATTTTCGTTGCCTTATGAAGAGTTTTGAACTTAGAGATGTCTTTCTACAAAACTGGTAGACACAGAAATTACCTCATTTTTTGCAATATCACGCTGTACTATGTTGTGGATATCGGCTGGGAATGTCGAATTCCAATTGAATACGTTGCATTCACTTACGCACAAATATCATATATCATATATCGTCTCTTCACCCTCCAGCTATGGGTTAAATGGTAGGAATGATTGGGTTCCATAGCCTTGGTTGACAACCAGTCTACCGCAGAAAGTAATAACCACCTACTGCGAGAAAATATTCTGCCGAGTCAGTCATGTCTCTTTCGAAACATGGTCGCTGAAGCGTGTATTACGTATGTCAATTAACAGACTGACTCTTCAACAAATTCATGAATCAAATTCTGAAGCGCAATAGACAGACCAAATTCTCGTCCAAAACGCAAATTTTCCTGACAAGACGAAAGGAAAATCATCACTGAATTGAAAAGATTTCTGAGAAAAACTATTAATTAAATTTGGATGAATTCGGCCGTATGTTCTCAGATTGTGAGTGTAGATACAATTAAACGTTTTCTGATCTCAAATGGAATCACTACATTGAGTCCATAGCTAAATCCACTGCTAAGAAGGTTGGGTCACTGTGTCGGGCCAGGATGTTTTTCCCGCCTGAATCCATCCTGCATATATACAAATCAACCATTCGTCCGTGCATGGAATACTGCTGCCATATATGGTCAGGCGTCCCTGCTGTTCATCTCAGTGTTCTCGACAGGCTCCAAAGGAGAATCAGTAATGTGATAAGTACCGACTTGGCGGCTCGACTCCAGCCACTTCCCCGACGACGAGATGTGGCCTCCCTTTGTCTGATCTATAAATACTTTCATGGCTTCTGCTCCAACGAACTTAAGTCACTGGTGCCTCTGCAACAGATGTTTACTCGTGCAACCAGATTGGCAACTGGGTCCCACCCATTCACAGTTAGATTAACCAAATGCAGACAACAATTCTACTCCTTCAGCTACTTCTCTCGCACTTCCCGCCTGTGGAACTTGCTTCCATATTTTTGCTTTCCTGGCGGCTACAATCTCCAGGAATTTAAATGCAATGTCAATACCCATCTCTTAACCACTTGACTCTAGTTCTTTCCACACCACCCTGTATATCCTTTCCTTTCTCTCCACCTTTGCAACTGTCATCACACCTGTAATCCCATTCTTCTCTTCCTCCTTTCTAACTGGTTCGTCTTTCTCTTCACTCTCTTCTACTTAATCTTTTTACTCTTATGTAGCCCCCTGGACATCAGTGGCGTTACCACCTTGCTCGGGGTGATACGTTTAAAAAAAAATTGGTCAAATTTCGAACAACTAAAGAACTGCTTACAAAATTAAACAATGGAATAGTTCAAAATGTCCTGTACTTTCAAAATCAAATGAGTATTTTTAATCTTTCTTTTTATATACTCATTTCACTCCAGGCAAGAAAACACTGCCACTGGAGCGCAGGGGGTTACAGCGAGAAAAGATGGGAGAGAGAAAAGGTAAAAATCGGTAGAGGGGATGTTGAAGAAAGAGTAAAAGTGGGATGGGATTGAAGGAGATAGATGATTGCAGTTGACGTTGCACGTAAAACTTTGAAGATTGCAGCTATTAGGGAAGTAATCGTGAGGAAGGGAGTTCCACAGGCGGTAAGTGCGAGAAAAGAAGCTGACAGAGAAGTGGCGATTACATTTGCCTATTTTGACGGTAAAAGGGTGGGAGGTAGTGGCCAATCTAATTGCACGAGTAAACTCATGAGGGCGGGGCGCCAGAGAATGAAGCTCGTCAAAAGAGAAGCTCTGAAAATACTTGTAGAAAAGACAGAGGGAAGCCATATCCGGTCAGTGGGAAGGGACTGTAGTCGAGATGCCAGATCGGGACCGATTACATTGCAGATTCTTATTTGGATTTCGTCGAGGAACCCGAAATGAATAGCAAGATCATCTGACAAGATACGGCAACAGTGTTCATTGTTCGAACAAATGTTGGATTTATAAATGTGCAACATTAATTCTGACGAGAAAAACTCCCTGTCTCGTTACAGCGACACAATCTTCTTACCAGTAGAGGTAGCTATTAATTCAGTGGAAAAACACTATGATTTTCTCAGAGATGTAAGTCGAAAAATGCTTCCCATGTACAAAACAATATATATATATATATATGACTGCACACCTGTAATAATTCTCACCTGAGATAAAAATATGAAGCAAAATCAATAAAAAAAAATCAATAATCAATAAGTGCAGTGAGTAAACTGAATTATGGTATTTATACAATGTGGAAATCAACCAAAATCAAACCCTTAACATCGATACATTTTTGCTATCGAGTTTCGGCCATCGAGTTTCAACTTTATGCCTTTAACGATGTTTTTTATTCTTGAATTAATGTATTTATACAGGGTGGAAATTAATCAAAATCTGAACATCTGACCATTTCTGCAATCGCGTTTCTACTATATCTATGTCTTTACGATGTTCTTGATTCAACATTTATCCGTGAATTAATGTATGTAAACAGTGTGGGAATTAATCAAAATATAAAATTGGAACAGCTATATATTTCTGCTTGTAGTTGAAACTTTCTTTTATGCATTTACGATGTTCTGGAATCAACATTCATTCTTTAATTTATGTATTTATAAAATGTGGCAATCAGTCAAAATAGGAACTTTGAACATCTATAAATTTCTGCCTTCGACTTTTATTTTTACTTATGCCTTTACGATGTTTTGGAATCAACTTTTATTCCTGAATTAATATATTTATCCGGTGTGTAAATCAAAATAGAATCCCTGAACATCTTCACATTTCTATCATCAAATGTTAAGCTTGTTTAAGCATTTGCTACGTTTTGGAATCAATATTTTCTAGAATCCTTATATAGCAACAGCCAGTAATCAGTTGAAGTTAAAACTGATAGCTCAAAGCTACCCAGCAAATTGGTAGGTGGTTTATATGACAGCCTGGGAGATTCCACTCTGCCATCTAGGCAAGTCTATTCTGTAGATTCTGATTGGCGGATGATCCCAGTCTGGATAATCTTCTCAATAAATATCAGCACAATATCCACTCAATGGGTGAGAGGAGAAAGGGACATATATTGAGTTACAACCCTGTTTATTTTTGTCTGCCAACTGGGCGCTAGTTGGAAACATCCTTGTGTAGGTGAGTCTCATACTCTTAATTGTTCATGTTTATTCCTGAATTAATTTATCTATACGATGTGAAAATCAGTCAAAATAAGAATCCTGAACATTTATATATTTATGCCATCCCATTTTAAGGGTATTCATGCCTTTATAAGTTTTTGAAATCAAATTTTATTCCTGAATTAATGTACTTATACAGTGTGGACTTCAGTCAAAATAGGAACCCTTAACACACACACACACACACACACACACACACACACACACACACACACATATATATATATATATATATATATATATTCATAATAATATTCCTCCAAGCATGACAGTCTATTGCCACTCGTGCGTCGGGAGTTACATAGAAGGCAAGTTATGAGAAAGAGTGACAGGTTACAGGGCGTGTCAGGAAGTATGTAAGAGAAGGGTTAAGATACTGAGAGTGGAGTGGTCAATGTAAGGACCATGAGAGAGAGGATGCTAGTTATCAAGATAGGAGACGACTATTGACTTTACACTTAAACACCTGGAGATTGTAGCTGTTGGGGAAGCAAGTATATGGAATGGAATTCCAGAGGCGGGAAGTGAAAGAAAAAAAACTGATGGAGTAGAATTTACGTTTACATGTTATTGGTTTCACAGTAAAAGTGTGGGACTTAGTTGCAAATTCATGCATAGAGGGAACCAGTGAGCTAAATTCATCGGAGCAAAAGCCGTGAAAGTATTTGTAGAAAAGACACAGGGAAGCCACATTGCGCCGGTGAGAAAGGACGCCTATGCTGATAGCAGGGGCACCCGACCAGATATGGCAGCAGTATTCAATGCAAGGGTAGATTTATATATGTGCAGGATGGTTTCAGACGGGGAAAAATTCCTGGCCCTACGCAGAGAAACGATCTTATATATATTGCCCTCGAGTTTCAAGGTTATTTGTGCCTTTACGGAAAAATCTCTAAAGGTTTGGCAGCTAAGAAATCTTTGAATATAGTTTCTGTATCGTTGTGGTGCAGTAGATATCGACTCAGAACGACAAATTGGAGAGCCGAGTTCGAATTCCAGTTGAACTCATTGTATTCACTTACGCGCAAATACTCTTGGAAAACGTATTAATCCGTCTCTTCCATCTAGTTATGGGTTATATAAAAAAGATTGGATTCTACAGCCTTGGCTGGAAATCAGTCTTCCGCAGATAATCTTCTACCCAGTTGGTCGTATCTCTTTCGAGACATGATCGCCTAAGCGTGTTTCACGTATGGCACTTAACTGACTGACTGATCTTCTTATCAACAGAATATTTTCTGGGGATGCTTGAAAAATAAATTAGTTGCAATTAGCAGAAAAGATATCAGAAAAATATGGTAGATGTGACAAACTCTCGTATTCTAAGACAGTTAATTGTACCTTTGTACAATAAATCTATTTCTTTTTCCTGGTGTGGAATTCCATTCTTCAACTGATCATTTTATACTGTATTTCTTTTCGGGATATATCATATATTAAAATCCCTTTTCCAATGCATTTTCATAGTAAAATCCCTTTCCAATGCATTTTCATAATAAAATCCCTTTCCAATGCATTTTCATAGTAAAATCCCTTTCCCATGCATTTTCATAGTAAAATCCCTTTCCCATGCATTTTCATAGTAAAATCCCTTTCCAATGCATTTTCATAGTAAAATCCCTTTCCAAAGCATTTTCATAGTAAAATCCCTTTCCCATGCATTTTCATAGTAAAATCCCTTTCCAATGCATTTTCATAGTAAAATCCCTTTCCAATGCATTTTCATAGTAAAATCCCTTTCCAATGCATTTTCATAGTAAAATCCCTTTCCCATGCATTTTCATAGTAAAATACCTTTCCAATGCATTTTCATAGTAAAATCCCTTTCCCATGCATTTTCATAGTAAAATCCCTTTCCAATGCATTTTCATAGTAAAATCCCTTTCCAATGCATTTTCATAGTAAAATCCCTTTCCAATGCATTTTCATAGTAAAATCCCTTTCCCATGCATTTTCATAGTAAAATACCTTTCCAATGCATTTTCATAGTAAAATCCCTTTCCAAAGCATTTTCATAGTAAAATCCCTTTCCAATGCATTTTCATAGTAAAATCCCTTTCCCATGCATTTTCATAGTAAAATCCCTTTCCAATGCATTTTCATAGTAAAATACCTTTTCCAATGTATTTTCATAGTAAAATCCCTTTCCAATGCATTTTCATAGTAAAATCCCTTTCCCATGCATTTTCATAGTAAAATCCCTTTCCAATGCATTTTCATAATAAAATCCCTTTCCAATGCATTTTCATAGTAAAATCCCTTTCCAATGCATTTTCATAATAAAATCCCTTTCCAATGCATTTTCATAGTAAAATCCCTTTTCCAATGCATTTTCATAGTAAAATCCCTTTCCAATGCATTTTCATAGTAAAATCCCTTTTCAATGTATTTTCATAGTAAAATCCCTTTTCCAATGCATTTTCATAGTAAAATCCCTTTCCAATGCATTTTCATAGTAAAATCCCTTTCCAATGCATTTTCATAGTAAAATCCCTTTTCCATTCATTTTCATAGTAAAATCCCTTTCCAATGCATTTTCATAGTAAAATCCCTTTTCCAATGCATTTTCATAATAAAATCCCTTTCCAATGCATTTTCATAGTAAAATCCCTTTTCCAATGCATTTTCATAGTAAAATCCCTTTTCCAATGCATTTTCATAATAAAATCCCTTTCCAATGCATTTTCATAGTAAAATCCCTTTTCCAATGCATTTTCATAGTAAAATCCCTTTTCCAATGCATTTTCATAGTAAAAACCCTTTCCAATGCATTTTCATAATAAAATCCCTTTCCAATGCATTTTCATAGTAAAATCCCTTTTCCAATGGATTTTCATAATAAAATCCCTTTCCAATGCATTTTCATAGTAAAATCCCTTTTCCAATGCATTTTCATAGTAAAATCCCTTTTCCAATGCATTTTCATAATAAAATCCCTTTCCAATGCATTTTCATAGTAAAATCCCTTTTCGAATGCATTTTCATAGTAAAATCCCTTTTCCAATGCATTTTCATAGTAAAATCCCTTTTCCAATGCATTTTCATAATAAAATCCCTTTTCCAATGCATTTTCATAATAAAATCCCTTTCCAATGCATTTTCATAGTAAAATCCCTTTTCCAATGCATTTTCATAGTAAAATCCCTTTCCAAGGTTTTTTCATATTAAAATCCCTTTCCAATGCCTTTTCATAATAAAATCCCTTTCCAATGCATTTTCTTAGTAAAATCCCTTTTCCAATGCATTTTCATAGTAAAATCCCTTTTCCAATGCATTTTCATAGTAAAAACCCTTTCCAATGCATTTTCATAATAAAATCCCTTTCCAATGCATTTTCATAGTAAAATCCCTTTTCCAATGCATTTTCATGATAAAATCCCTTTCCAATGCATTTTCATAGTAAAATCCCTTTTCCAATGCATTTTCATAGTGAAATCCCTTTTCCAATGCATTTTCATAGTAAAATCCCTTTTCCAATGCATTTTCATAATAAAATCCCTTTCCAATGCATTTTCATAGTAAAATCCCTTTTCCAATGCATTTTCATAGTAAAATCCCTTTTCCAATGCATTTTCATAGTAAAAACCCTTTCCAATGCATTTTCATAATAAAATCCCTTTCCAATGCATTTTCATAGTAAAATCCCTTTTCCAATGCATTTTCATAGTAAAATCCCTTTTCCAATGCATTTTCATAGTAAAAACCCTTTCCAATGCATTTTCATAATAAAATCCCTTTCCAATGCATTTTCATAGTAAAATCCCTTTTCCAATGCATTTTCATAATAAAATCCCTTTCCAATGCATTTTCATAGTAAAATCCCTTTTCCAATGCATTTTCATAGTAAAATCCCTTTTCCAATGCATTTTCATAGTAAAATCCCTTTTCCAATGCATTTTCATAATAAAATCCCTTTTCCAATGCATTTTCATAATAAAATCCCTTTCCAATGCATTTTCATAGTAAAATCCCTTTTCCAATGCATTTACATAGTAAAATCCCTTTCCAAGGTTTTTTCATATTAAAATCCCTTTCCAATGCCTTTTCATAATAAAATCCCTTTCCAATGCATTTTCTTAGTAAAATCCCTTTCCAATGCATTTTCATATTAAAATCCCTTTTGCAATGCATTTTCATAGTAAAATCCCTTTTCCAATGCATTTTCATAATAAAATCCCTTTCCAATGCATTTTCATATTAAAATCCCTTTCCAATGCATTTTCATAATAAAATCCCTTTCCAATGCATTTTCATAATAAAATCCCTTTCCAATGCATTTTCATAATAAAATCCCTTTCCAATGCATTTTCATATTAAAATCACTTTCCAATGCATTTTCATAGTAAAATCCCTTTTCCAATGCATTTTCATAATAAAATCCCTTTCCAATGCATTTTCATAGTAAAATCCCTTTTCCAATGCATTTTCATAGTAAAATCCCTTTTCCAATGCATTTTCATAGTAAAAAACCTTTCCAATGCATTTTCATAATAAAATCCCTTTCCAATGCATTTTCATAGTAAAATCCCTTTTCCAATGCATTTTCATAGTAAAATCCCTTTTCCAATGCATTTTCATAGTAAAAACCCTTTCCAATGCATTTTCATAATAAAATCCCTTTCCAATGCATTTTCATAGTAAAATCCCTTTTCCAATGCATTTTCATAATAAAATCCCTTTTCCAATGCATTTTCATAATAAAATCCCTTTCCAATGCATTTTCATAGTAAAATCCCTTTTCCAATGCATTTTCATAGTAAAATCCCTTTCCAAGGTTTTTTCATATTAAAATCCCTTTCCAATGCCTTTTCATAATAAAATCCCTTTCCAATGCATTTTCTTAGTAAAATCCCTTTCCAATGCATTTTCATATTAAAATCCCTTTTGCAATGTATTTTCATAGTAAAATCCCTTTTCCAATGCATTTTCATAATAAAATCCCTTTCCAATGCATTTTCATATTAAAATCCCTTTCCAATGCATTTTCATAATAAAATCCCTTTCCAATGCATTTTCATAATAAAATCCCTTTCCAATGCATTTTCATAATAAAATCCCTTTCCAATGCATTTTCATATTAAAATGACTTTCCAATGCATTTTCATAGTAAAATCCCTTCAATGCATTTTCATAGTAAAAATCCCTTTCAAGGTTTTTTCATAATAAAATCCCTTTCCAATGCATTTTCATAATAAAATCCCTTTCCAATGCATTTTCATAGTAAAATCTCCTTTTCTCCAATGCATTTTCATAATAAAATCCCTTTTCCAATGCATTTTCATAATAAAATCCCTTTCCAATGCATCTTCATAGTAAAACTTTTCCAATGCATTTTCATAGTAAAACTCTTCCAATGCATTTTCATAATAAAACCTTTTCCAATGCATTTTCATAACAAAATCCCTTTCCAATGCATTTTCATAGTAAAATCCCTTTTCCAATGCATTTTCATTATAAAATCCCTTCTCAATGCATTTTCATAGTAAAATCCCTTTTTCAATGCATTTTCATAAATCCCTTTTCCAATGCATTTTCACAATAAAACTCTCTTTCCAATGCATTTTTGTAATAAAATCCCCTTCCAATGCATTTTCAGTAAAATCCTTTTTCCAATGCATTTTCATAATAAAATCCCTTCTCCAATGCTCTTTCATAAGAAAATCCCTTTCCAATGCATTTTCTAGTAAATCCCTTTTCAATGCATTTTCATATTAAAATCCCTTTTTCCAATGCATTTTCATAGTAAAATCCCTTTTCCAATGCATTTTCATAATAAAATCCCTTTCCAATGCATTTTCATATTAAAATCCCTTTCCAATGCATTTTCATAATAAAATCCCTTTCCAATGCATTTTCATAATAAAATCCCTTTCCAATGCATTTTCATATTAAAATCACTTTCCAATGCATTTTCAGTAAAACTTTTCCAATGCATTTTCATAATAAAATCCTTTCCAATGCATTTCATAGTAAAATCCCTTTTCCAATGCATTTTCATAGTAAAATCCCTTTTCCAATGCATTTTCATAGTAAAACTCCTTTCCAATGCATTTTCATAATAAAATCCCTTTCCAATGCATTTTCATAGTAAAATCCCTTTTCCAATGAATTTTCATAGTAAAACTCTTTCCAATGCATTTTCATAGTAAAAACCCTTTCCAATGCATTTTCATAATAAAATCCCTTTCCAATGCATTTTCATAGTAAAATCCCTTTTCCAATGCATTTTCATAATAAAAAAATCCCTTTTCCAATGCATTTTCATATTAAAATCACTTTCCAATGCATTTTTCATAGTAAAATGCCTTTTCCAATGCATTTTCATAGTAAAATCCCTTTCCAAGGTTTTTTATATTAAAATCCCTTTCCAATGCCTTTTCATAATAAAATCCCTTTCCAATGCATTTTCATATTAAAATCACTTTCCAATGCATTTTCATAATAAAATCCCTTTTCCAATGCATTTTCATAGTAAAATCCCTTTCCAATGCATTTTCATATTAAAATCACTTTCCAATGCATTTTCATAGTAAATCCCTTTTCCAATGCATTTTCACAGTAAAATCCCTTCAAGGTTTTTTCATAATAAAATCCTTTCCAATGCATTTTCATAATAAAATCCCTTTCCAATGCATTTTCACAATAAAACTTTCCAATGCATTTTCATATTAAAATCACTTCTTCCAATGCATTTTCATAATAAAATCCCTTTCCAATGCATTTTCATAACAAAATCCTTCCAATGCATTTTCATAATAAAACTTTCCAATGCATTTTCATATTAAAATCACTTTCCAATGCATTTTTGCTAATAAAATCCTTTCAATGCATTTTCATAGTAAAATCCCTTTTCCAATGTGAGCCATAATAAAACCTTTCCAATGCATTTTCACAGTAAAATCCCTTTTCCAATGCATTTTCATAATAAAATCCCTTTTCCAATGCATTTTCATAATAAAATCCTTCAATGCATTACAGTAAAACCTTTTCCAATGCATTTTTACAATAAAATCCCTTTTCCAATGCATTTTCTACAATAAAATCCCTTTCCAATGCATTTTCATAGTAAAATCCCTTTTCCAATGCATTTTCATAGTAAAATCCCTTTTCCAATGCATTTTCATAATAAAACTTTTCCAATGCATTTTCATAATAAAATCCCTTTCCAATACATTTTCATAGTAAAATCACTTTTCCAATGTATTTTCATAATAAAATCCCTTTCAATGCATTTTCATAGTAAAATCCCTTTCTCCAATGCATTTTCATAAAATCCCTTTTCCAATGCATTTTCAATAAAATCCTTCAATGCATTTTCATAATAAAATCCCTTTCCAATGCATTTTCATAATAAAATCCCTTTTCCAATGGCATTTTCATAATAAAATCCCTTCAATGCATTTTCATAGTAAAATCCCTTTTCCAATGCATTTTCATAATAAAATCCCTTTTCCAATGCATTTTCATAATAAAATCCCCTTCCAATGCATTTTCATAGTAAAAAATCCCTTCTAAATGCATTTTCATGATAAAATCCCTTTTCCAATGCATTTTCATAATAAAATCCCTTTCCAATGCATTTTCATAGTAAAATCCCTTTCCAATGCATTTTCATAGTAAAACTTTTCCAATGCATTTTCATAATAAAACTTTTCCAATGCATTTTCATAATAAAATCCCTTTCCAATGCATTTTCATAGTAAAATCCTTCCAATGCATTTTCATAATAAAATCCCTTTTCCACGATTGCTAGTAAAATCCCTTTTCCAATGCATTTTCTTAATAAATCCCATTCCAATGCATTTTCATAGTAAAATCCCTTTTCCAATGCATTTTCATAGTAAAAAATCCCTTTTCCAATGCATTTTCATAGTAAACCCCTTTTCCAATGCATTTTCATAATAAAACTCTTTCCAATGCATTTTCATAGTAAAATCCTTTTCCAATGCATTTTCATAGTAAAATCCCTTTTCCAATGCATTTTCATAACAAAATCCCTTTTCCAATGCATTTTCAGTAAAATCCCTTTTCCAATGCATTTTCATAGTAAAATCCCTTTCCAATGCATTTTCATAAAAATCCTCTTTCCAATGCATTTAGTAAAATCCCTTTTCCAATGCATTTTTCATAGTAAAACTTCCTTTTCCAATGCATTTACAGTAAAACCTTTTCCAATGCATTTTCATAGTAAAATCCCTTTTCCAATGCATTTTCATAATAAAATCCCTTTTCCAATGCATTTTCATAATAAAATCCCTTTCCAATGCCTTAGCATAGTAAAATCCCTTTCCAATGCATTTTCATAATAAAATCCCTTTCCAATGCATTTTCATAGTAAAATCCTTCAATGCATTTTCATAGTAAAACTTTTCCAATGCATTTTCATAATAAAACCTTCTCCAATGCATTTTCAAGGTAAATCCATTTTCCAATGCATTTTCATAGTAAAATCCCTTTCCCATGCATTTTCATAATAAAATCCCTTTTTCCAATGCATTATCATAGTACAACTTTTCCAATGCATTTTCATGTTAAAATCCCTTTTCCAATGCATTTTCATGTTAAAACTTCCTTTCCAATGCATTTTCATGTTAAAATCCCTTTTCCAATGCATTTTCATAGTAAAATCCCTTTCCAATGCATTTTCATGTTAAAATCCCTTTCCAATGCATTTTCATAGTAAAATCCCCTTTCCCATGCATTTTCATAATAAAATCCCTTTTCCAATGCATTATCATAGTAAAATCCCTTTTCCAATGCATTTTCATAGTAAAATCCCTTTTCCAATGCATTTTCATGTTAAAATCCCTTTTCCAATGCATTTTCATAGTAAAATCCCTTTCCAATGCATTTTCATGTTAAAATCCCTTTTCCAATGCATTTTCATAGTAAAATCCCTTTCCAATACATTTTCACAGGAAAATCCTTTCCAATACATTTTCATAGTAAAATCCCTTTCCAATGCATTTTCGTAATAAAACTTTTCCAATGCATTTTCATAATAAAATCCCTTTCCAATGCCCATTTTCAGTAAAATCCCTTTTCCAATGCATTTTCATAGTAAAATCCCTTTTCCAATGCATTTTCATAATAAAATCCCTTTCCAATGCATTTTCATAATAAAATCCCTTCAATGCATTTTCATAGTAAAACTCTTCCAATGCATTTTCATAATAAAATCCCTTTTCCAATGCATTTTCAGTAAAATCCCTTTTCCAATGCATTTTCATAGTAAAATCCCTTTTCCAATGCATTTTCTTAATAAAATCCCATTCCAATGCATTTTCATAGTAAAATCCCTTTTCCAATGCATTTTCATAGTAAAATCCCTTTTCCAATGCATTTTTCATAGTAAAAACCCTTTTCCAATGCATTTCATAATAAAATCCCTTTCCAATGCATTTTCATAGTAAAATCCCTTTTCCAATGCATTTTCATAGTAAAACTCTTCCAATGCATTTTCATAATAAAATCCCTTTTCCAATGCATTTTCATAGTAAACTCCTTTCCAATGCATTTTCATAGTAAACCCCTTTCCAATGCATTTTCATAAAAAACTTTCCAATGCATTTTCATAGTAAAATCCCTTTTCCAATGCATTTTCATAGTAAAATCCCTTTTCCAATGCATTTTCATAGTAAAATCCCTTTTCCAATGCATTTTCACAATAAAATCCCTTCTCCAATGCATTTTCATACAAAATCCCTTTCCAATGCCTTAGCATAGTAAAATCCCTTTCCAATGCATTTTCATAATAAAATCCCTTTCCAATGCATTTTCATAGTAAAATCCCTTTTCCAATGCATTTTCATAGTAAAATCCCTTTTCCAATGCATTTTCATAATAAAATCCCTTTTCCAATGCATTTTCATAGTAAAATCCATTTTCCAATGCATTTTCATAGTAAAAATCCTTTCCATGTGCATTTTCATAATAAAATCCCTTTTCCAATGCATTATCATAGTACAATCCCTTTTCCAATGCATTTTCATGCTAAAATCCCTTTTCCAATGACATGTTAAAATCCCTTTCCAATGCATTTTCATGTTAAAAACTCTTCAATGCATTTTCATAGTAAAAAATCCCTTTCCAATGCATTTTCATGTTAAAATCCCTTTCCAATGCATTTTCATAGTAAAATCCCTTTCCCATGCATTTTCAATAAAAAAATCCCTTTTCCAATGCATTATCATAAAACCTTTTCCAATGCATTTTCAGTAAAATCCCTTTCCAATGCATTTTCATGTTAAAATCCCTTTTCCAATGCATTTTCATAGCAAAATCCCTTCACTCTATCATGTTAAAATCCCTTTTCCAATGCATTTTCATAGTAAAATCCCTTTTCCAATACATTTTCACAGGAAAATCCCTTTCCAATACATTTTCATAGTAAAACTTTCTTCCAATGCATTTTCGTAATAAAATCCTTCAATGCATTTTCATAGCAAAAACTCTCCTTTCCAATGCGTTTTCATAGCAAAATCCCCTTTTCCAATGTGCATTTTCATAGTAAAAATCCCTTTCCAATGCCTTTTCATAATAAAATCCCTTTCCAATGCATTTTCATAGTAAAATCCCTTTTCCAATGCATTTTCATAGTAAAATCCTTCCAATGCATTTTCATGTTAAAATCCCTTTTCCAATGCATTTTCATAGTAAAATCCCTTTTCCACGAACATAGTAAAATCCCTTTCCAATGCATTTTCATGTTAAAATCCCTTTTCCAATGCATTTTCATGTTAAAATCCCTTTTCCAATGCATTTTCATGTTAAAATCCCTTTTCCAATGCATTTTCATAGTAAAATCCCTTCAATGCATTTTCATGTTAAAATCCTTCAATGCATTTTCATAGTAAAATCCCTTTCCAATGCATTTTCATAATAAAATCCCTTTTCCAATGCATTATCATAGTAAAATCCCTTTCCAATGCATTTTCATGTTAAAATCCCTTTCCAATGCATTTTAATAGTAAAATCCCTTTCCCATGCATTTTCATAATAAAATCCCTTTCTCCAATGCATTTTCATAGTAAAATCCCTTTCCACGTATCATGTTAAATCCCTTTCCAATGCATTTTAATAGTAAAATCCCTTTCCCCATGCATTTTCATAGTAAAATCCCTTTCCAATGTATCATAGTAAAATCCCTTTGTTATGCATTTTCACGTTAAAATCCCTTTTCCAATGCATTTTCATAGTAAAATCCCTTTTCCAATACATTTTCCTGTTAAAATCCCTTTTCCAATGCATTTTCATAGTAAAAGCCCTTTTCCAATGCATTTTCATAGTAAAATCCCTTTCCAATGCATTTTCATGTTAAAATCCCTTTCCAATGCATTTTCATAGTAAAATCCCTTTCCAATGCATTTTCATGTTAAAATCCCTTTTCCAATGCATTTTCATAGTAAAATCCCTTTTCCAATGCATTTTCATGTTAAAATCCCTTTTCCAATGCATTTTCATAGTAAAATCCCTTTCCAATGCATTTTCATAGTAAAATCCCATTCCAATGCATTTTCATAGTAAAATCCCTTTTCCAATGCATTTTCATAGTAAAATCCCTTTCCAATGCATTTTCATAGTAAAATCCCTTTTCCAATGCATTTTCATGTTAAAATCCCTTTTCCAATGTATTTTCATAGTAAAATCCCTTTCCAATGCATTTTCATAATAAAATCCCTTTTCCAATGCATTATCATAGTAAAATCCCTTTCCAATGCATTTTCATGTTAAAATCCCTTTCCAATGCATTTTAATAGTAAAATCCCTTTCCCATGCATTTTCATAATAAAATCCCTTTTGCAATGCATTTTCATAGTAAAATCCCTTTCCAATGCATTTTCATGTTAAAATCCCTTTCCCATGCATTTTCATAATAAAATCCCTTTTCCAATGCATTTTCATAATAAAATCCCTTTTCCAATGCATTTTAATAGTAAAATCCCTTTCCCATGCATTTTCATGGTAAAATCCCTTTCCCATGCATTTTCATAGTAAAATCCCTTTCCAATGCATTTTCATAGTAAAATCCCTTTCCAATGCATTTTCATAGTAAAATCCCTTTCCCATGCATTTTCATAATAAAATCCCTTTTCCAATGCATTTTCATAGTAAAATCCCTTTCCAATGCATTTTCATGTTAAAATCCCTTTCCCATGCATTTTCATAATAAAATCCCTTTTCCAATGCATTTTCATAATAAAATCCCTTTTCCAGTGCATTTTAATAGTAAAATCCCTTTCCCATGCATTTTCATGGTAAAATCCCTTTCCCATGCATTTTCATGGTAAAATCCCTTTCCAATGCATTTTCATAGTAAAATCCCTTTCCAATGCATTTTCATAGTAAAATCCCTTTCCAATACATTTTCATAGTAAAATCCCTTTCCAATGCATTTTCATAGTAAAATCCCTTTCCCATGTATTTTCATAGTAAAATTCCTTTGAATTAATAGGGGATCTGTTTAAAACTGATCTCCCACTAATTACAACTTAATAATATAATCTAACTCTTTTCCCTCCAGCCATGAGTCAAATAACAGGACAGTTTGGGTTCTGTAGTCTTTAGGCAGAGTCTGAGCTCCAAGTCCATGGATTAGATTTAAAGCTTTCATTACACCCGAGCAAAGCCGGGTTATACTGCTAGTGTTAAATAGAATCAAACTGCAGAAGACAACTGCCTTAGAATACGAGAGTTTGTCACATCTACCATATTTTTCTGATATCTTTTCTGCTAATTGCAACTAATTTATTTTTCAAGCATCCCCAGTCTACCGCAGAAAGCAATGGCAGCCTACTACGGGATAATCTTCTGCCCAGTCAGTCATTATCTCTTTCGAGACATGATCGCCCACAGCGTGTATCACTTATGGCACTTAACTGACTGACTGAATATATTAGTTGAAAGCATGATTAAGGCTTCTACTGGGCATAAAGTGGAGGATCAGTTTTATTTTGTTATGAAGTAATAAACTGATCCTCCACTAATTACTACTTAATAATATAATGCATCTCTTCACGGTCTGGCTATAAGTCAAACAACAGGACAGATTAGGTTCTATAGCCTTGGCTGGTAATCAGTCTACCACAGAAAGCAATGGTAACCTACTGCATCATAATCTTTTGCCCAACCAGTCATGTCTCTTTCGAGACATGATCACCCAAAGCGTGTATCGCGTATGGCACTTAACTGATTAACTGAATATAATAGTTGGAAACATGATTAAGACTACTACTGAGCATAAAGTGGGGTATCAATTTTATATTGTTATCAAGTAATAAACTGATCCCTCTCTAATTACTACTTAATAATGTAATACATCTCTTCTCCCTCTAGCTATGAGTCAAATAACAGGACAGAATGGATCCTATAACCTTGGCAGAAAACAATAGCAACCTATTGCCGGATAATCTTCTGCTAAATCAGTCATGTTTCTTTCGAGACATGATCGCCCAAAGCGTTTATCACGTATGGAACTTAATTGACTGAAAAACTACAACACCCATAGAGAATTGAACGAAAGACTCAGTCAAGACAGATTTGAAAAGACACGCTTGCTAACCAATAGAGCCCGACAAAACTTCAGAGACGTTCTATCTACTAGACACCTAAGAGTGTATAGCGTCTTTTTTATAGTGACTTATGGTGGAAACTGAAACGAGAGATAGATACTGAGTAAACTTTACGGCTTGGGTTCAAACTTTAGAATGGTGATATTATTGAAAGGGTCTTCAATTTCAAATGACATTAATATTCAATACTTGACAGCAGATAAAATATAATGCCGTAAGAAGTGTTTTAAGTCAAATGCATGATGGGATAACCGATGTAATTGATAGAATAAATCAATAGTCAATCAGTAAATGATACATCTGCCTTCTATTTCTTTCTTTCTTTCCATATCTTTTTTATTCATTGTTTCTTTCTTTTTTATTCTGAATGTGTTCTTTCTTTTCTTCTTTCTTTTTTCTTTTTTCTTTGTTCTTTTCTTTCGTTCTTTTTTTCTTATCTTGAATCCTTTCTTTCTTTCTGTCTTTCTTATTCTAAATGCTTTCTTTTTCTTTCATTCTTTCTTTCTTTCTTTTTCTTATTCTAAATGCTTTCTTTCTGTCTTTCTTTCTTCTTCTAAATGCTTTCTTTCTTTCTTTCATATTCTAAATGCTTTCTTTCTTTCTTTCTTTCTTATTCTAAATGCTTTCTTTCTTTCTTCTTCTAAATGCTTTCTTTCTTTCATATTCTGAATGCCTTCTTTCTTTCTTTTCTTTCTTTCTTTCTTTCTTATTCTAAATACTTTTTTCTTTATTTCTTTCTTTCTTTCTTTTTCTAAATGCTTTCTTTTTCTTTCATTCCTTCTTTCTTTCTTTCTTTTTTTAAATGCTTTCTTTCTGTCTTTCTTTCTTTCTTTCTCATTCTAAATGCCTTCTTTTTCTTTCAACCTTTCTTTCTTTCTTTTTTCTTATTCTAAATGCTCTCTTTTTTCTTTTATTCTTTCATTTTTTATTTTCTGAATGTATTCTTTTTCTTTCTTTCTTTTTTATTCTAATTGCTTTCTTTTTCTTTCTTTCTTTCTTTATCCTTTTTTCCTTTCTTATTCTTTCTTTCTTTCTTTCTTTCTTATTTTAAATTCTTCTTTCTTTCTTTCTTTCTTTCTTTCTTTCTTCCTTTCTTTCTTTCCAAAGCCAAACAGTGTCTCCGTTATATTTTCACTTATGTCTTATTTCGCGACCAAAACGTAACGGTTCCTTGTTTATCTGAGTTTAGAGCGTAATAATAAGTGTTCTTACTTACAAACAGAGGAACAAACAGAAACGTAATATGTTTTGATTGTGATAAAACCTCAGCTGAAACGACAAATTTCAGCGCCGACAAGGTAAATCCAAAACAAACGGAACCGCCTATGTGGTTTCTTGTTTCTCTTAACAACAAACGTGTCGTTGCGAGTCTGTGAATTTAGAGACCCATTTGGGAAATTAGATTTTATTTGACAGGTTGTCAAAGATTTTTAGACATCTGCAAAGTGAGACTTGCAAGTCTTTTTTCTCTTAGAAAACGTTTTGAATGAAGACGAATATTTGCATGTCTAGTTTTAAGGGTAGAGCAAAGCTTTTTTTTTTTTTTGTTTTAATCGAGTTCAACCCAAGCAAGGAAACAAAAACCATTAAGACTCAAGGGGTTACCGGGTGCCGAAGAATTAGAAACTTAAACATTGCTAATGAGCAAAAACAAAAGAAGATTAATCAGGAGGACTGTAGATAGCGGTTAACATGACATTTAAACTTTTAAGGTTAACGTTGGCTCGAAAGTACAGAGGCCGAAGGTAGTTCCACTAACGAGAAGTGCAAATTTAGTTTTTAATACAAAGGTGGTACTGAATATTTTTGAACATGAATCTGTTTCCTAAAATCTAAATAAATGCACAAACTTCAGAATTAAAAGAAAAATAAAACATTGGTCGAGCTGAGAAAATTTCAACTCTACCCTCAGAGCAAACATCTGTTTTTATCCAATTTTATTTGGTAACTTCGTAACCATGACAGTTTTTATTTTCCTTTGGCATCAATTTTTTCATCACAGAAAAGATTTTTAGGCTTGTTATGAGAATAGTCAAGCCTTCTTAACTTAAAAAAATCTACAATACCGGTTTATTTTTATAATTTAACTAGCAGTATAACCCGGCGTGTCTCGGGTGTGATGAACGCTTTAAAACTAATCCATGGTCCTGGAGCTCAGACTCTTAGGACGTTGGCACGAAAAATGTAGGTTGTTAAGACCAAGAACAATAATTATACCTACTTAGAGCTAAACCCGAAGCAAAAATCAAAATAAAAGGGCTGAAAACCTGATTTTGATCAGACCCGATAGGATATCGGGGTATCGACTTCCAATATCGGAATCAAATAAGTCATCCAAGAATAAACTAACCTAAGTAAGTCCATGAAAACTTAACGCACCTATTAGGAGTAAAATTGGAGAAAACGACTCATATTAATGGCTGAATATCAGTTTTTGATCAGATTCAATAGAATATCGAGGGGTATCGATTTCCGATACCGGAAAAATGAGTCGTTTGAGATCTACTAATGTTTGAGACTAAAAACTATAATTTTACCAAGTTAGAGCAAATTATACAGCAAGAACCACGATAAAAGGGCTGAAATTCTGATCTTGATCAGACCTGATCGGATATCAGGGGAAAATCGGAAAAAATATGTAGCCCATGACCTGATTGGAAGCCTAAAAGCCTCAATAATATTTGTGTGATATTTGGCGAGAATCTGATAAAAATTGTGGATTTGACAGACAGACAGACAGACAGAGAGACAAACAGACAGACACACACACACACACACACATCTTTCCTTTTATATATATAGATTTTTTTATATGATAATGACACAAGTCTTACTAATTAACTTAAAGCTTGATTGGTTTGGTTTCGATTGATTTACAGCATATCAACACCTCAATGAGTTATTTAATGCCGACAAGATTTTTCCAATAGATTTGTCTGAACAGAATATTTATGCTTTGTAAGAAATAAGTTTGTGGATCAGTTTTCTTTGATGTATTGCTTGTATGTATGTTTTCCTTCAAAAATATATTCCTGGAATTTTTACTGTAAAAGTCTATTTTTATACTTTCATTGAATTTTGACCCCAGTTTGGGAATAAACTATTTGCCCATACCTGGGACCCTAACAAGTGCTACCACTCCGGGTCAGGATGGACCTGGGAACAACAGCAATTAAGCGGTGGTTCCATGCTCCT
Organism: Ascarosepion bandense; assembly: GCA_037127315.1. Lineage (NCBI taxonomy): Eukaryota > Metazoa > Mollusca > Cephalopoda > Sepiida > Sepiidae > Ascarosepion > Ascarosepion bandense. The sequence goes on along the minus strand of JBBBDQ010001528.1, from coordinate 309,198 downwards.
CACAACCTCCCAATCAGAGGCCTCGCTGCCGGATGCAGTTTATTATCCTAACCAGGAACCTTAAAGCTGGAAAAGAGAAAAGATTGGTTTATACTTTTCCCAAGGGTATTTGTGCGTAAGTGAATATCAGTCAGTTAAATGCCATGTGTGATACACGCTTGGGCGATCATGTCTTTTTCATGACATGACTGACTAGGCACAAGATTTTCCTGTACTAGGTTGCCATTCCTTTCTGCTGTAGATTGGTTGCCAATCTAAACTATAGATCCTAATCTGTCCTATTTAACCCATAGCTGGAGGGTGAAGTGTTGGAATCATAGTGTATTTGCACGTTAGCGAATTCAACTGAATTCGAACTTGGCCCTCCAATTTCTCGTTCCAAGCTGATATCCTCTGCATCACAACGCACGAACCTAATTCGACCTCAGCTCTCCAATTAATAATTCTGACCCTTATCCATTGCACCAACCGCACACTCAAGCTTAAAGCAGCTGGGATTTCCAATCGGTCACCCGTCTAGGCATTGGCCTGGCTCGATGTTGCTTAAATTCGGCAATCGTACGGTAACTGATATTTCACAAAACCTAGCTAAGAACACTCGCAGACGCTTATAGTACAACTGTGAAAATTTTCAAGAAAATCGGTTAGCCGTTTCAGAGTCTATAGGTAACGGACACACACACACACACACACACACACACACACACACACACACACACACACACACACACACAGACAAAGTTCCATTTATAAATAAGTTTAGATCATTGGAAAAATATTGCCGCAAGCCTTTTTAGTTCACATGGCGAGATATGCGGTGAATTTTATTGAATCATTGACAAGCTGCAGGGTAATTTTTCTTGATTTTCTGAACGTCAATATGACATAAATGAGAAGAAGATATAATGCAGTAAAGAGTAAGAGTGTTGATCTCATCAAGGATGAAGGAGAGGTTTGAGGCAGCAGAAATGTGGTTTTACAGAAGGATGCTGAGGATACCATGGACAGAGCACGTGTGCAACGATGTGGTGTTCGAAAGTATCCAAACGAGAAGAAAATTCATACTAAAGATCAGTAAGAGACGGTTGAGGTTCTTGGCACACGTAATAAGGAAGGAGGGCCTGGAGAATTTAATACTCACAGGACGGATAGTCAGACAGGAAAAAGCAGCGCGAGAACTGCTTGATAGGTCTGAGCAAATCGATGGCGGAGTGGTGTTTGGGAGAGATCAGTCAGTTAAGTGCCAAATGTGATACATGCTTGGGCGATCATGTCTCGAAAGATTATACCGCAGTAAGTTGCCATTACTTTCTGCTGTAGACCCGTTGCTAACCAAGACTCTAGAACCCAATCTGCTCTGTTATTTAACTCATAGCTAGAGGGGAAATAAATATATTATATTATTATTTAGTAATTAGTGGGGGATCAGTTTATTACTTAATAACAATAGAAAACCGATCAGCCACTTAATGTCCAGTAGAAGCCTTAATCATGTTTTCAACTATTATATTCAGTCGGGCAGTCAGTCAGTCAGTCAGTCAGTCAAGTGCCATACGTGATACATGCTTGGGCGATCATGTCTTGAAAGAGACATGACTGACTGGGCAGAAGATTATCCCACAGTAGATTGCCATTACTTTCTGCGGTAGACTGGTTGCAGACCAAAACTATATAACCCAATATGTCCTGTTATTTAACCTATAACTGGAGGGAAGAGACGGATTAATACTTTTACAAGGGTACTTGCGTGTAAATGAATGCAAGGAATTCAACTGGAATTCGAACTCGGCTCCTCGATTTCTCGTTCCGCGCCGATAGTCACTCGTGGGAGAGATACCAAGAGAAAAGATATTGTGAGTGACAACAGACAGAACCAACTGGAAGTCCATCATCGCCTACCTCCTGAAGGGATACGGCACATAAGCATCACAAGACCTTACCTCTTCTTCTGTGTACCGTGAACCTTCAGGATGAGTTCGACAATGGCTCACCACAACTACCTATCTTTTGTACCTCTTAAAACTGTTGGTCGTTTTAGCATACTAAAAATGAATGGATGTAAGTCAAATTTTGATTTCCTGGTATCATTATCAAATAAGTTTTTTCGTCGTAAACTGAATTTTGAAGGCTAAATAAGTCCTCTGAGTAAATGGTGTCATGGCAGAGACTAAGAACTACAATTATACCTACTTAGAACCAAACCTGAACCCAAAACTGAAATAAAAGGGCTAAAAAAAAAAAATACAGACATACAGGCACATAAACAGACACACACACAAACATCTTGCCTTTTATATATATATATATATATATATATATATATATATATATATATATATATATATATTATCGATTTTCTGCACTATTGTAAGAACTGCAACCTTGAAATTTCTGAATATCGTTTCTTATGTCTTTGTCTATGAGTGTATCAAATTTTATTAAAATCGAAATACTCCTTCTATAACCCGATTTTTTCGATTATCAATCATCGATATTTATCGGGGGTACCTCGACACAAAACCTAGCTAAGAACACTCACAGACGCTTATAGTACAACTGTGTAAATTTTCAAGAAAATCGGTTGAGCCGTTTCAGAGTCTATAGGTAAGGGAAACACACATACACACGCAGACACACACGCAGACACACCCACAGACAAAGTTCCATTTATAAATAAGTTTAGATATTATCGATTTTCTGCACTATTGTAAGAACTACAACCTTGAAATTTTTGAATATCGTTTCTTATGTCTTTGTCTATGAGTGTATCAAATTTGATTAAAATCGGACCACTTCGTCTATAACTCAATTTGTTCGATTATCGATTATCGATATTTATCGGGGGTACCTCGACACAAAACCTAGCTAAGAACGCTCGCAGACGCTTATAGTACAACTGTGTAAATTTTCAAGAAAATCGGTTCAGCCGTTTCGGAGTCTATAGGTAACGGACATACTCACACACGGACACACACACACACACAAAGTTCCATTTATAAATAAGTTTAGATTAGATAAAAGAGCCTCAGGTTAATTTCTTTCTTGATTTTTCGGAGGTGTTTATGACATAACTGAGAAAGAAAAAAAATCATGCCTGCTTCTGAATGCAACGCAGGTAGCCACGAGAAAATTCTACCCCTGACGAGAAATGGACGAACAGAAGGCTCCAATCATTCTCAGCAATCTTTCAGTTGGATATTGTCTCCCCAGGCAAAAGATATTTACAAAGTTAAAACAATATTGTAACATTTGACCTGGTTGCGAAATGACATTTGTTGAGCAAATAAACAGAACGTCTCCTCAAAGAAACAGAGTTTAATGAATTCTTTGCATGAATTTCCTCGTTTTTGATTTTATTACTCTCTTTTGGCCTGTTATCTTGGCTTACGGTCAAGTTACAGAAGTTAAGCAACGACGAGTCTGTTCAGAAACTAGATGGGTGGCCACTTAAAAATACCAGCTTGAATGTGTGGGATATGTAATGAATAACGGCGCGGAAATGGAATTCAAGTAGCCAAGTTTCAATTCCAGTCGGGTTCATTATATTCACAAATATCCTTAAGTTAGGTAAGAATCCAACTCTTCTCCCCCATCTATTAAATAATTAGTAGAACTTGTATCAGTGAGTCAATTTAGTGCCTTACGTGATACACGCTTAGGACGATCATGTCTCCAAAAAGACATAACTGACCGGGAAGAAGAGTTTTGCGCAGTAGGTCGCCATTACCTTCCGAAGTAGACTAGTTATCTACCAAGAATATAGAACCCCATCTACTTTGTTATTTAACCCATAGCTGGAAGGAAAAGAGACGGATTAATACTTTTCCCAATGGTATTTGCGCGTAAGTGAATGCAACGAATTCAACTGGAATTCGAACTCGACTCTCTGATTTCTCGTTCCGAGCCGATATCTACTGCACTACAGCGCATGTCCAGTAAACCATTATTATCTAAAAAAATTCTTAAAATCTAAAAAACTTTCTTGACTTTAAATATATTTCAAAAAGTCTCCTACAAAGAATCAACCTCATCACCCAAAACAAAAGCATTATTTTATTCTGGATTCCCAGCCACATTGGTCTTAGAGGAAACGAAAAAGTAGACATAGCAGCTAAAAGATCATTAAACATCAACATTAGTGATATAAAAGTACCCCACACAGATTACAAACCTCTAATCAACAACTTTATTACGACCAAATGGCAAGAGTTGTGGAACTCCTGAAAAAAATAACACACTCTAAAAAATTATACCCATCCTCAAAGAATCGATAGAAGTTCAAATTTCCAATAGGAAAATGTCGAGAAGAGAAGAAGTAGTAATGACTAGACTTCAAATAGGCCACACCGCTGTCACCCATTCACACCTACTAAAAGGTGAGGAGGCACCAATTTGCATTTCCATGTCAGGAAGCTCTACACAGTGAAACATAAACTAACAAGCTGCATAGATCTTGAACAAATGCGATTAAGATACTATCAAGAAAACAATCTGAAAGACATCTTCAACAAAGCTGACCCAAACGACCTTTTAAAATTTCTAAAAGCAACAAAATTATATAAAAAAATATAGTTGCAAATGAAGATAGCATATAACCATCACTCATCAAATCACAACACCTCGACTTATATCTCGACAGCAATAATCACAAAAAATCAACAAGCAGGAAAAAGAAAACCAAACACATTCTTCAGCATTAAATGACCCAAAAGGGTAGATATGACCCAAAAGGGTAGATATGCTGGTAAAACAAACAACTAAACTAAACAGAAGATTGGTAAGTTGTCAAAAACTATAACAGTCAATCAAATTATCTTAAGTTCCCTGATATCATTCTAATTCACTAAATTTTGCGTAGTCAAGTGGATAAGAGATAGGAATTGACATTGCATTTAAATTCCTAGAGTTTGTAGCCGTCAGGAAAGCAAGTGTACGGAAGGGAGTTCCAAATGCTGTAAAGGCGATAAATAATGCTGCTGGAATTGTCGGCTGCATTTGGTTGATCAAACTGTAAATGGGTGGGGCATTGTTGCCAGTCTGGTTGCACGAGTAAATTCTTGTGACGGGGGTACCAGTGACTTAAGTTCGTCAGAGCAGAGGCCATGAGAATATTTGTAGAAAAGATTGAGGAAAGCCACATCCCGCCGGTGTGAAAGTGGATGGTGTCGAGCTCCCAAGTGGAGACCGATCACATAACAGATTCTCCTTTGGAGCCTGTCGAGAACACGGAGACGAACAGCAGGGGGCGCCTGACTAGATATCACAACAGTATTTTATGCACGGACGGATTAGGTATATCTTGTCTTGTAGAGTTCAGTTGCTACACAGAATCTGCACTGCTTGCTCCAGGGATTGAATTCAGAATGACTATGTCATCAAAGACACGAACCAACCCGCCTGTACCCTGGTCTACTGTACCCTAGTGTAAAACGTGGAATCTTGAATTTAATCTGCAATCTGAGAACGATATTGCCGTGGTTACTTATCACGCTTGATATTCTAAAGACGGACGAGTGATAGATTTATGTATAACAGTTTCTAGAGAGAAAAATAGTCTCGCACGATAGAATGAACCAACTGTCTTAGTAATCGATTTAATATAGTCTTTACACTTACACACACACACACATATATTTCACATACACGTACACACACACACACATATATATATATATATATATATGTATGAGCGTGTGTATATATATATATATATATATATATATATATATATATATATAAAAGAGAAATACGCTATTATCGATTTTCTTTTCGTAAAGTTCATTTTATCTCCTTCACCATAGTCTTTTTTTGTTCTGAAAGACAAACAAAATATGCGGAATTCAGCGCGGGCTTCACCATAACCTGACAAGAGATAATTGAAAGGCGGTAAGACTCGACTTTTCATCTTCACCCCGAGGTTTTATAATGCCCAACCGATTCGCACAAACAGGTTTTATGGCGTGGCAAGTAGAAATGAATCCGCAAGCAAAAGAAGAAAGAAACTATTTACGTCAGCGGGTCCCTCTCTACTCGTCCGTTGACAGCTGTCGGCCTCTAAAACATGGCAAACAGGCATTGATGTGCTAACAAAACGAGGCTCAAAGTCCTTGTTGCAAGAAAGAAGAATTTCAATGCAATAAAATTAATACCCTTGCAAACAAAAACTGCAGAGTGCAATAAATGCACAGAAACGAATCCTTATATTAGAACGGAGATGCACATAATTTTTGGGCAATTCATGTGTAAAAAAAACAAAACTTCTAATTGCATCGAAGGCATCGATAAAAAGAACACATCGGAATTAACAGATAATTTAACAAACAATTTAAATCGCATGAGTTGAAATTTTCATCGAGAGACAATAGCGAGGCAGCATTGGCTCTCTCCATGTTTTTCACTACCAGTTATGAAAGCGCTTGCCAAGTGTTTGCTATTTACCAGTACCTTAATTTTATTTTTTTCATTAATATTGTCGTCAAATCGTGGAGAATGTATATATATATATATATATATATATATATATATATATAGATAGATAGATAGATAGATAGATAGATAGATATCCAGGTAAAAAAGACCCAAGGTTTTACGATTTTGAGTTCCCTCACACACACACACACACACACACACACATATATATATATATATATATTTATATATATACAGAAAATCTAAGAGAGAGCCAACAAACCTACCTAGGTTTCACCCTTCGGCTCATCAATTTACCCTGACGAGCTGAAGGGTGAAACCTAGGTAGGTTTGTTGGCTCTTGCTTAGATTTTCTGTCTTTGTTGCTCTACTTTCGTATTGAGCGCTTTAGTGATAGGGTTTTCGTCTTGGTTTTTTTTCTTTCCTACGAGTATTTGACTTTTGTTATGTACTTCGTTTGTTTTTCCCTCCGAGTTCGTTCTCGGTGGGTTTTTCAATACGAACTTAAATATAGTTTAACAATTACTATTATTAGCAGAATTATTTTTGTTACTATTAATATTATTATAATTATTATCATTATTAATATATATATATATATATATATATATATATATATATATATATATATATATATATAAAATATCTATATTTTATAAAGAATTACACAACATTAAGCAAACACTAGTCAATAATAGATTTCCTAACTCCGTTATTGATCAACAAATTAAAATGTATCTCAACAAAATTAACAATAGCTCTAACAATAATAATATTAATAATAATGGTTTACATCAAAATAAACATAACACTATTAACTTATACTATTGCAACCAAATACATAATAATTATAAACAAGATGAAAAAACTCTCAAAAACATAATACGTAGAAATGTTAAACCAGTCGAAAGTAATAATCAAATTAAACTCATTATATATTATAAAAAGTTTAAAACAATTGACCTCATATTCTATAATGACCCAACAAGCACTAAACTAAATTCTCTACAAAAAACCAATGTAGTGTACCAATTTACATGCTCATTCAGGGATTGTATCTCTGATACTAATCAAAAACCTAATACATATATTGGTTTTACTACAACCACGCTCTCCCGTAGACTTACATGTCATCTTTCTGATCAGAATACTATTAAACAACATTTCTCTGAAAAACATAAACATGTAGGTAATATCAGACAGATTTTGGTCAACAATACGGTGATCCTTACTCATACACACAGTAAGAGGAACCTGCAGATATTGGAGGCCATGTACATCAAATCAAAACAACCAACACTCAATAAAATCAACTTTAAAACAGGAAATAACATATTACATTGCATTTGACTAGATGGTTTTGTTGTCATTTCGCGCTATCCCGCGGTGTGACGTCATAAAACTGCATCGCAAACTTAAGAACTGCGTTTATTATTTTTGTTAACTATTGCCGTTGCCAAGCGGAGTTTTATGTCAACACAAAATAAAATCGTCGGTGATGGTGGATTTTATAATATTTCAGTTTAAACAACCTCTCTGAAGATGGCTCATGTGCGCCGAAAGCTTAGAAGAAAACCAATAAATAATTATCCAAATGTTGGAGAATTTTTGTCTTTATTTTCAACTGAAATTAAAGCAAAAATACGACGTTTAGAACGGCTCATGATTAAACATAATAGACATTCATTGTCTCTTATATTTAATAGTATATGTTTAGAATATATATATATATATATATATATATATATATATATATATATATATATATAGGAAAGAATATTAATAAAAAGTTTTGAATTTAAAAATGTATTTTTTTTTTTACAGTATTTGTTTTTATTATTGTATTTTATATTTCAGACCGCCCTCGGTCCTTCATCAGAAACGAGTGATTCTCTGTACCCAACACCAAAATAAAATTACACCCACCAAACCTTACTTGTGACAGCAAAAACATCATATACTTTCTCTTCTGCTCAATTTGCCCCAACAGTCGATATATCGGCGAATCCGGTAATAGCTTTAGATTTCGCTTCAATAATCACAAACTAAATATACGACAAAAAAATGTATACTCCCCAATTGCAGCCCATTTTAATCAACCTGATCATACTTTAGAAAATTGCAAATGTTTACTAATAGACTCCAATTTTAGTTCTACACACACACGCAGAATGAAAGAAAAAAACTGGATTTTAAAATTAAATACACACAAGCTAGGGTTAAATAGAGACTTAGGTGTGTTGAATCTTTACAAATATTTCAATAGCTAAAAATTTTTTTTCTCAGATATTCCAAGAAATTTTTATCTAAAAGAAACAGACTTTCTCTACGAACGTGCCGCACCAAACTACACCACGTGATGTAAACAAACGAACGTGCCGCACCAAACACACCACGTGATGTAAACAAAAAAAATATTCGGACGCTATCGTGAAATACGTTTCTAATTCAAATTTAAAAATCACTCGTTTCTGATGAAGGACCGAGGGCGGTCTGAAATATAAAATACAATAATAAAAATAAACAAATACTGTCCAAAAAAAGTACATTTTTAAATTCAAAACTTTTTATTAATATTCTTTCCTATACATATTAAGACAGTATACGTGGATCATCACTATGTTATATATATATATATATATATATATATATATATATATATATATATATAATCAACTAAATATTTTGAAAGTCATTTCGACGGCAGGGGTAACTGTGTCATAAGAAAAATGTTATTTTTATATATCATTTTATTGCATGCACATATGTTAATTGTTGCCAATGACTCCTATGAATTTTAGGAAGATCGATAAAAGTTACTCAACTTGAAAAGTCTAATTTCTTGAAAAAAATATTTTACGACAAAAGAAATTTCATCCGACATTAATAATTGCAACTATTCGATCAATGGCGAATGGTTCCTGGGTAGAAATTACCATTATCTCTTTCAATCTTTTTTTTCATTTCTGTTTCTATATCCACCCGAATTTCCTATCTACCCGGTTTGTTCATACCCATCTCAGCCTGTTCATATATATTTAAATTTCTTCTTTCAAAGTTAAAGACGCCCAAGTAAAGTCAAATTATGGAACAAAAATCGAAGAATTTTTTTCCAACAAAGTCAATGTAATGATTTCAATTCGATCAATATGTATAAATAGTCTCTATGAAAACGAAAATGTTAACTATTTTGTCTATTTTAAAACAGAAATGCATCTCTATCCATGCTAGGAAAGCAGGTATTTGCTTAAAATGAAAAAACAAAATTAAAAACATTTCCAGGTAGGTGAAACTAGGAGAAAGTGAAATAAATATGCATATAACCAGACCTCGCTCGAGAGCTGCAAGGCTATAATTCTTATAACTCCCAGAAACTTCTGGAAAGAGTTCGAAGGAGTGGCAATCCGAGAGAAGATAGAATTACTGAAGCCAACAAGAAAAGCGATTTGAGTTTTAATTGTTTATTTGGTCGAATGAAAACGTTTGCACAGTTACCAGCGGATCGCTATTTCCGCCCAATCTTGGCTACTTTTTAGATGCTTTCAATATTATATTTGGTATAGCTTCTTCTCATATTCGAGTTTAAGACCTGCTTTAGCTAACAGCAGCGTTTTGCTTTTCACATGTCCTCTACACAACCATTTCCAGCTTCTTCATTTATACATCTCCTGGGTTTTCTCTTTCATATTTTCGCTGTTAACGCATGTTCCTCTTTTTGTTTGTACTGTTTTTAGTTTGTAGCAATAATAATTATAATAATTAAAAATAATAGAAAAAATAATAATAGAAATTAATAATTATAAACATATTTGTCAGTAGCATGTTAAGTTTCTTGCTGTAATAATAATAATAATAATAATAATAATAATAATGTCTTTTCACTAGAAACTTTCAGGCAAATATTATACATAATAATGTGGACTCAAAATGCAGGTTCTGTGATGAATACCAAGAAACAATAGACCATCTAATCTCAGAATGTTCTGTACTTGCACCAAATGAATATAAAAATCGTCACGATAGAGTGAGGCAATATTTACACTGGACAATGTGCAAACACTATGGAAAATATGTAAACAAACACATCACCCAGCACCGGTTACAGAAATAGACGATATCACCATTCTATAGAATTATACCATCTACACAGACAGAAAAATTGCAGCAAATAGGCCGGACATTATTGTTAAAAACCAAAAAGAAAAAAAAACTTGCCTATTAATTGATATGGCTAGCGGATTGTAACATAGCAACCAAGGAATTCGAAAAACTGTCAAAATATAAAGACCTGGAAATTGAAATATAAAAAAGTGGAAATTGAAGACAAGTATCGTGCCAGTGATAATAGGTGCAATTGGAATGATAAAAAATGAAACAAAACAACACATTGAAAGAATCCCAGGAAACCCCAGCTTAAGACATATAAAAAATTATTTTGTTAAGTACAGCCCACACATTAAGAAGAACTTTGTCTATGTAACGCTAGGGATGATGGGGAAGATAGATAAAACATGAAATGGAGCCATAACAACACACCGCGAACTGCCTTAGGTCTTTCCGCAGACTTGATAGGTAGTGCGACCATAGCAGAAATGGAATTATAACGAAAAATGAAATAATAATAAAATAATAATGATAATAAATAATAATTCTGTTATGATTGTGCTGGTTTTTTGCCTTTTTTAGTTCGCACGACCGTTATGCTCTGTCAATATCTCATGAATAATGAACTATCCCGTTTTGATCGCGTGGAAAATTGAAAAAGACACCTGGTTTCAGTGACAAAAAGAAAAAAAAAGAAAAAGAAAGAAAGGGAAATAGAAGTATTTAACGGTTGTTTCAGTGAAATGGAATCTTTGTGAATTTCATATCTTTTAATTTGTACCCCCTTACTTCTTAAAATATCGGCCAGCATTCATATTTCTGATTCCTATTGAAATATTTGGTTAAAGTTGTTAAAGCCAAATATTTAACGATGCAATAAAGGAATTTCTATGGATATTTTATTGTCGTAGAACTCGCCATATTCTTTACTTAAGAATTGAAATCTATCAAAATATTAAAATAAGAAAACCATTACATTTTCCGGCGTTAAAAATAATAATAATGGAGAAGAAATAGTCGTGCATGTCCATCCAAATTAGATTTAGGTGCGTCATGTTTAATTTATTTTATAGTTGTTAATGTAGAAACACTTTGTGTGTCCCAAGTCTTTCATTATAGAAGAGAAAAATAAGCATGTTGGCATCCTCGTTCGTAATTAAGTAATCACTTACATAACACGAGTTGCTGAGAATCGCATCATCTATGTGCATCTCATTGACAATAATTTTTTGATTGGTTGTTTTGTTTTTATGGCATATCAACACCTCAGTGGGTCATTTATTGCCAACTAAATTTTATTTATTTATTGCTGTTGATACCTATTTCTTTCAACAATTTATTGTTGTTTTATATAAGTTTTGTGTCTAGTAATACATTTTCTTTTCGAGTATCAAGATTCATTGCGATTTGTTTTTAAGGGCAGGGTCCCCAAGTCCTACCCTTATTATTTAACCCATAACTGAAGGGAAGGGACGGATTAATACCTTTCCCAAGGGTACCAGTGCTTAAGTGAATGCAGGATATTCAACTGGAATACGAATTTGGCTCACCGATTTCTCTTTCCGAGCTGATATCCACTGCACCACAACGCACATCCGTCACTAAACGCTTACAACACCTGGTATTCCGAAGCGGTCAACCATCTAAGTACTGACCAGGCTCAACGTTGCTTAACTTCGGTGATCGATCATTGATAATAAGGAAATGAGACAGTTGGTAGATTTTTCATTATTTTTCTTATTTCTGCCACCTTCTGTAGAAAAAAAAGGACTTCCCTTTCTTTTCATTTATTCTAGTAGAATAAATGAAGTAAAATACATGCAAAGGTGGACGAGAAGGTCAACTATTTATTGCGAACACTAATAGTGTCCCCATATACGACCAAAATATTACGCCAGACCATATACGACAAAAATGGTACGCCAGACCATATACGACCAAAATGATACGCCAGATCGTATACTACCGAAATGGTACGCCAGACCGTATACGACCAAAATGCTACTCCAGACCATATACGACCAAAATGTTACGCCAGACCGTATACGATTAAATGGCTCGACAGAGCTTATACGACCAAAATATTACGCCAGATCGAATACGTCCAAAATAGTACGCCAGACCGTATATGACCAAAATGGTACGCCAGAGTGAATACGACCAAAATAGTACGCCAGACTGTGTACGACCAAAATTGTACACCAGACCGTATACGACCAAAAATTGTAGAACAAATGAAGTAAAATACATGCAAAGGTGGACGAGAAGGTCAATTATTTATTGCGAACACTAATAATGTCTCCAGAAAGGCAGAATTTTCTTCGGACTCAAGATCAGATCTAATGTTTTCTCTGATATTTAATTTTGCACAACTTTTTATCTTTCGCTCGTAGACGTTACGATCAGTCGTTTTTTATACAAATGTTTCAATCAGCCCCCATGCAAAGCTTTAAGCAGTGAATAAATTCACAAATAAAATAAAGCGAAACAAGTTGACCAATTTCTAAGGCTTTAGTAATTTGAACAAGAGATTCAGAAAAAAGACATTTCGATTTTAGAAGATAAGCCGTGTTCAGTGCAAAACGAATTATTTCGTGAAAATAACGAACCTCAAAACAATGTGATGTTTTTATTATTATGTCATTTTTCATCATATTTCGATTTCTGCTATGGTCGCACTACCAACCAAGTCTGCAGAAAGACCTAAGGCAGATCGTGGTGCGTTGTTATGGCTCCATTTCATGTTTTTCTATCTTCCCCATAATCCCTAGCGTTACATAGACAAAGTTCTCCTTAGTGTGTGGGCTGTACTTAATAAGACAATGTTTTATATATCTCTTAAGCTGGGGTTTCCAGGGATTCTTTCAATGTGTTGTTTTATTCCATTTTTTATCATTCCAAGTGCACCTACTATCACTGGCACGATTCTTGTTTTCAATTTCTACATTTTTTCTATTTCAATTTCCAGGTCTTTATATTTTGACAGTTTATTCAAAGTCCTTGGTTGCTATGTTACAATCCGCTAGACAAGCCATATCAATTAATAGACAAGTTTTTTCTTTCTGGATTTTAACAATAATGTCTGGCTTATTTGCTTCAATTTTTCTGTCTGTGTAGATGGTGTAATCCCATAGAATGGTAACATATTATTATTATTATTATTATTATTATTATTATTATTATTATTATTATTATTTGCACCTGAAGAGGGATGTAAAATCCAGATTGGGTCAGAATCAAAGAATGAACTTAATGCTCAGAAGAACTGTTCTTGACATGTAAAAGAATTATGTCTTTTGAGAAGATGCAGAAGTCCAAAACCAAGTTCCGTCTATATTTTGTTAGAAGTTTGTGGGAAAGTGTTCGTAACGGAGGTCGTAAAATGGCGAAACTGAAATCCGTAAGGCGTATTTGGGTATTTACGGATTTCAGGTAAACAAAGTAGTTATGAACCTGTTGCTCCGGTCCACAAATAAAAATAACGAAAAAAACAAAGCTCCCTCAAAATTGCAAATATGTTTTTTTTTGTTTATTGTTGTGCTATCTTTTTACAAGGATGAATTAAGCTTTCGATCGGCTTCGTTTATCAGGTTCCTATCTCTTCTTCAAATACCGCTGATCTCTCGTTCCACGCCACCAACGATTGCTCGCGTGGGTTCCTCGGGTGACCCACCCACCGATCCGCCGATTCGCAAATCGACTTTTAATATATAGAGATTACAAGACGCCCCTCAGGGATTAATTCCGCCCATCCGCATCAGGGGGCGGGCGCTTTCTTTGTCTTGCTCTAAACATGATAAAGCACCCCCATCACGGAACACGCCTCCGATAACGTCAGCACGATGCACCCTCCGGTCGGCCCAGTCCTTAGTCTGGAGCTTAAATTTGCTTTTTTTTTTTTGTCTGCTTCCACCCGGTGACGCCAATGTAGATCGCCTCATTGGAAACATCACTTTAGCTATTTTAATGTTCTGTAAAATCAATTAATCTTTTCCACTAAGTGCCAAGAGGTTCATATTCACAATTTACCTGACCAGGTCAGTGGAAACTAAGATTAGTCGGCAGGTATATTATGGAGTCATATAAAATTTCTTCTTTGTCTTTTCACATGTTTGATCTAAATGTCGATATCCGTGCTAATTGCCCGATATACTCAGGATCATGAAAGAAAGAAGGAACAGAGATGCAAAGAAAGGAGGAAGGGAGAAATTAGATTCCTCTCAGGGTCAGCAACGCGCCCGAAAATGGTTTTAGGTTTAACAGCGGAGTACTTCTTTACACCTTAGTATCAAGACAATATGCAAGTCTGCATTCGAGACAGCTTTGTTAAAATTATTAACCGAACAACGTGGGAGTGATCAGATTTAGTCAGTGGGATAATAAAGAAAATAGATATTTCAACAAGTCCTTTCTCGTTTTATAAAAAGCATTTAGTTTTCCCTTTTAGCCTGTTTGAGTCAAAAAACTAACGTCGATGGATCAATGGAGGTTCCAAAACATGGTTGTTTGATCAACCGCGGACATTTTGTCATAATATTACGAAAGAAGTCAATTTTGTTACGAACAAAGGAGTGAGTACTGGATTTTTATGTAAATACAGTCCACCAGTAAGGCAGTGAATGAAGAAGAGACTTGAAACAACAGAAGGATGATGAGAATATCATGAACAAAATTGTGAGCAACGACGAGGTGGAAGAGAAAATTAAGGTAAAAAGAACACTCATACTTAACACCAGGAAGAAACAGTTAAAATGTTTAGTGCACATATTAAGGAATATGCAAAATTAGATGCTGTTGTAGCGTGGCTGACACCCCTGAGGCACTCTCAATGATGAAATGGCCCATTATCTATTTGAGTAAAGAATAGTAGCATAGGCGTAGTATTCGAGTGTCATTCGAGTAATATTCGGACTGATTACTTTGGCAACTATTGCGATCCTAACTCCTCCTCTCTGTGTTGTAAGTTCTGTCTTGTCTGTTATTGTAACCGATGAAATGTTCTGTATATATCCGTTTAGAACCGGATATTGTGCTGAACAATACCGCAGTACACATTCTCTGTGTATCGTATCCACCTAGGCGATATAATAGACATATAATAGGCGATATAATAGATACTCACCGAACTGATTGAAGGTAAGAAGGATAGATTAAAACAACAGACGACCTACCTAGCGATCTAATGAATGACAGAACATGCTTTAAGAAAGACAACTAAAAATGCGATAAAATTTTGGGGAGCCATGGTTGTCAATGTTCTAAATGGATACGTCACGTAGAAGAAGATGTGATGCGTGTGGTGGGGAGATGTTTATGCGTATTTGGCGACATTCTGGGACATAAACACCAAAGCACGGCCAGAACGTAATTCTGTAAATTGCCATGCATGACACACGCTTGGGCGATCATGTCTTTTTCGATTCCGAAATGAAGAAGCAGAAGATTTTCCTGAATTAGGTTTCCATTTCCTTCTGATGTAAACTGGTTGTTAGCCAAGGCTATAGAACCCAATATATTCTGCTAATCAAACGATAGCCAGTGGGAGAAGAGATGGATTCGTACCTTTCCTAAGTGCATTTGCGCGAAAGTGAATGCAATGTATTCAAATGGAATTCGAACTCGGGTCTCTGAATTTCTCATTCAGGGCCAATATCCATTGCATCCCAATGTAGAAGTGGAACAGATATGACCAATATAGTAGACCAGAGCGCATACGAGCAAAATGATACGCCAGAGCGAATACGACCAAAATAGTACGCGAGACCGTATTTTTTTAATCATTTCACCCCAAGCAAGTCATTTTACTGCCACTGTTGCGCAGGGGGTTACATAGGGGAAAGTGATGAGAAAGAGTGGTTAGGGGGTTACATAGGGGAAAGTGATAGGAAATGTCAGGAAGAGGGTGATAGACGGGTAAGGATACCGAGGATGAGGGTTGCGTGGATGGAAAAAGTGTTTGAGAGAATGGGTGCGAGTTAGTGTGTTAGGAGGCGTCTATTGACCTTACATATAAACTCCTGGAGATTGTAACTGTCGGAGAAGCAAGTATACGGAAGGGAATTCCACAAGCGGGAAGTGCGAGAAAAGAAGCTGTTGGCGTAGAAATTACGGTTACATCTTATCTGTTTCACTGTAAACGGGTGGGACCTAGTTGCTAATCTAGTACCTCGTGAAAATGCATACTTAGAGGGCACCCGTGATTTAAGTTCATCGGAGCAGAAGCCGTGAAAGTATTTAAAGAAGAGGCACAGGGAAGATACGTCACGCCGGTGACAGAGTGACTGCAGACGGTCTGCCAAGTCGGTATCGATCACATTACAGATTCTCCGTTGTATTTTGTCAAGAACCCCGCAGAAGGATAGCAGGGACACCCGACCAGATGTGGCAGCAGTATTTAATACACGGGCGGATGGTAGATTTATAGATGTGCAGGATAGATTCAGGCGGGAAAAACTTCCGGGCCCTGCACAGAGAGCCGACTTTCATAGCCGCGAATTTAGCAATGGATTCGATATAGTCATTCCACTTGAGGTCCGCTGAGAGTGTAAGACCAAGGAGGCGTAGTGTTTTACTCTCTGGGAGGCAAGCCTGTTCCATGCTAATGGGAGGTAGGTGCAATTGTCGATTATGGTTAATTGATAGCAGCTTCGTTTTGGAAGCATTAAAATTTACGAGCCATTTCCTACCCCAGTCCACTACGGATTGGAGGTCCTTCTCAAGCTCGGCAGATCGAGGCGAGAGTAAACTGTGGTGTCGTCGACACACATGCCTACTTGGGATTTTATGGCATTGGGGAGATCATTAATGTAGATCAGAAAAAGCGTATGATCTAAGATAGAGCCTTGAGGGACACCCGCGTTCGTAGCGTAGTTTTGGGAGTCATGTCCGTTTAATACCACCCTCAATGTGCGGTTAGAGAGGAATGACTGGATTAGGTCAAACAAATGTCCAGTTATACCATAGATCCGCAGTTTTCGTAGGAGGCCAGCATGCCAGACTCTGTCGAACGCTTTGGAGATATCCAAGGCAACGGTTCGAGCTTCGCCATTCTTGTCCAGAGTCTGGTATATATACTCGCTAATGGTCGTTAGCATATCAGCAGTAGACCTGGTGAAGCGGAAACCATACTGTTTGTCCGAGAGGAGCCTTTGAGCCGAGGGATGCTGAACCACCTCGGCGTTGATGATGGCTTCGAACACTTTGCCAAATTATACGACCAAAATGATACACGAGAGCGAATACGACCAAAATAGTACGCCAGAGTGTATATGACCAAAATGATACGCCACAGTGAATTCGACCAAAATAGTACGCCACACCGTATACGACCAAAGATTGTAGAATAAATAAAGTAAAATACATGCAAAGGTGGTCGATCATTGATAATAAGAAAATGAGACAGTGGTAGATATTTCATCATTTTTCTTATTTCTGCCACCTTCTGTAGAAAAAAAAGGACTTCCCTTTCTTTTCATTTATTCTAGTAGAATAAATGAAGTAAAATACATGCAAAGGTAGAAGAGAAGGTCAACTATTTATTGCGAACACTAATAGTGTCCCCATATACGACCAAATTATTACGCCAGACCATATACGACAAAAATGGTACGCCAGACCATATACGACCAAAATGGTACGCCAGACCGTATACGACCAAAATGGTACGCCAGATCGTATACTACCGAAATGGTACGCCAGACCGTATACGACCAAAATGCTACTCCAGACCATATACGACCAAAATGTTACGCCAGACCGTATACGATTAAATGGCTCGACAGAGCTTATACGACCAAAATATTACGCCAGAGCGAATACGTCCAAAACAGTACGCCAGACCGTATACGACCAAAATGGTACGCCAGAGTGAATACGACCAAAATAGTACGCCAGACTGTGTACGACCAAAATTGTACACCAGACCGTATTCGACCAAAAATTGTAGAATAAATGAAGTAAAATACATGCAAAGGTGGTCGATCATTGATAATAAGGAAATGAGACAGTGGTAGATTTTTCATCATTTTTCTTATTTCTGCCATATACGACAAAAATGGTACGCCAGACCATGTACGACCAAAATGGTACGCCAGACTGTATACGACCAAATAGTACGCCAGACCGTATACGACCAAAAGGTTACGCCAGACCGTATACGACCAAAATGGTACGCCAGATCGTATACGACCAAAATGGTACGCCAGACCGTATACGACCAAAATGGTACTCCAGACCGTATACGACCAAAATGTTACGCCAGACCGTATACGATTAAATGGCTCGACAGAGCTTATACGACCAAAATATTACGCCAGATCGAATACGTCCAAAATAGTACGCCAGACCGTATATGACCAAAATGGTACGCCAGAGTGAATACGACCAAAATAGTACGCCAGACTGTGTACGACCAAAATTGTACACCAGACCGTATACGACCAAAAATTGTAGAACAAATGAAGTAAAATACATGCAAAGGTGGATGAGAAGGTCAACTATTTATTGCGAACACTAATAATGTCTCCTGAAAGGCAGAATTTTCTTCGGACTCAAGAGCAGATCTAATGTTTTCTCTGAAATTTGATCTTGCACAACTTTTTATCTTTCGCTCGTAGACGTTACGATCAGTCGTTTTTTATACAAATGTTTCCATCAGCCCCCATGCAAAGCTTTAAGCAGTGAATAAATTCACAAATAAAATAAAGCGAAACAAGTTGACCAATTTCTAAGGCTTCAGTAATTTGAACAAGAGACACAGAAAAAAAGACATTTCGATATTAGATGATAAGCCGTGTTCGGTGCAAAACGAATTATTTCGTGAAAATAACGAACCTCAAAACAGTGTGATGTTATTATTATTATTATTATTATTATTATTATTATTATTATTTGCTTTCTACTCTGAGCAAAGCAGGTTCTTTTTAACACAAAGCAAATATTAAAACAGTGTTACGTGAGATTCTATTAACTGAATTGCTTTTTAGGCGAATGCTTGGTCGGTGTTTCATCTTTTCAGCAAAGAAAATGTTTTTATAAGACGGTTTAGCAAATCAACGAAAGATGGAAAAGAAAGAACAGACAATAGGCAAAATTGAAAGAGATATCGAGAAAAAGACACAGAGAGAGAGAGAGAGAGAGAGAGAGAGATTGATTCGAACAAACTGAAAGACAAATAAAAAGAGAAGCAGAGAGAGAGAGAGAGAGAGAGAGAGAGAGATGGGCATATTGAAAGGAACTAATATAAACAAACTGAGAGAGAGGGAGATGGATGGATACGATCATGATATGGTGGAGAGACAAATAGAAGCGTTAAAATGAACATACTGAGATCGACAGAGATAGGTAAAGAGAGAGAGAGAGAGAGACTGATAAAGGGAAAGAGTAGGAGAAATGGGCTTATTAAAAAATTGATACAAAAATGAGGTCGCTAGGTATATATATATATATATATATATATATATATATATATATATAAAGAGAGACAGACAGACAGAGAGTCAAAAAGGCAGATATAAACATACTGAGATAGACAAATAGATTAATACGATTATAATGAGATCGATATATATATATATATATATATATATATGGGTTGTTTCCCATTGGTCTGTGCTTTGGATATATTTATTCTGAGCGTTCTTCTTGAGTTTTTATTTATTCTAAAAAATACATTTAAATTCATGTTAAATGTGTAAATAGGAGACAGATAGCTAGATAGCTAGCTAGCTAGCTAGCTAGCTAGATAGATAGATAGATAGATAGATAGATAGTGTCCAGACTGTGATAGATAGATAGATAGATAGATAGATAGATAGATAGATAGATAGTGTCCAGACTGTGATAGATAGATAGATAGATAGATAGATAGATAGATAGATAGATAGATAGATAGATAGATAGGCAAGAAAAGTATAAGATTGATTGATAATCAGCATAATGTGAAGGAAAAGCAGAAGAAAATGTAATATTCGGCGGACAGATAGATTAGCATCGGAGATGAGCTTCTTCTTTTTCTTCTTCTTCTTCTTCTCCTCCTCCTCCTTCTTCTTCTTCGCCTCCTCCTCCTCCTTCTTCTTCTTCTACATTTAATACTCATCCATTACTTTATCACACATGAGACGTATCTGACAAATAAACCTATATCTCAATCAAAATGCTGTCTCTCGGATTTTTAAATCATTCGTCTATAAAATAAATTCCTGAAGAAGAATCTTGTTAAAGTGAAACATGTTAGATTAAAGACACTTTTTTTCCTACTTGTTCTTTACTTATTCTCTCTCTCTCTCTCTCTCTATATATATATATATATATATATATATATATATACTACCGGCAATAATTATTAAGCCATCCCAGTTTTTTAAAAGAAAAGATTTATTTCATACATTTTAAGTGGATAATTCGAAATGAATATAGACTGGTTCTTTTGTTATTATTACTTTGCAAATTTTTCCAAGGCAAGAAATCAATGATAAACTCGTCAGAATCAGCCCAAATTTTCTTCATTCTTTCATTTATGAAACTGCAATATAGGTAATTATTAAATATTTATACATTCATTTGATACAAATGTTATTGTGCAATATTAACAAAAGAACCATTCTATTTTCATTCACAATTCACTTGGCAATAAATACTAAAAAATAGTATGAAATTAAAAAGACTTGGGTGGCCTAATAATTATGACCGGTAGTGTACACACACACACACACACACACACACACACACACACACACACACACACACATATATATATATATATATATATAAACGAGATTATAAAACTATCGCAAAAAAAACATTGTTGTAAAAAAAGAAAGAGCTTAGGGCATAAAAGTCAGTCAAAAGTGTTTGGAGCGAAATCAGGACGAAGCCCAAAGAAAAAACCCGACACGAGTAACCATCTAACAGAAAGCGCTTAATACAAAGGTAGAGCAAACTAAATAGCACCTAATGAGCCAGACGAACCTACCTAGGTTTCTCCTAAACGGATCGTCAGGGGAAGCTGGCCAACTTTTCCTGACGATCCGCTTTGGAGAAACCTAGGTAGGTTCGTCTGGCTCATTAGGTTATATATATATATATATATATATATATATATATATATATATATATGTGTGTGTGTGTGTGTGTGTGTGTGTGTGTGTGACTATTAACGCACTCACACCCTGATTGAGCACTCTGGAAGAATGGTAGACTTTGAAAAACTGTAGCTACTCTGGCATCTACGCATCATTCAGCAATGAATTAGAACACTCTCAGCTATTTGGGCGTGTATGATGATAATATACACGCTAAAAAGTCTGCCTTCTTCTACCGAAAGCCTGTAGCTCAGAAGTAGAATCGCCGACTGACGCCAATTCGGTCGGGTTTCTATCCTGGGTAAAAAGCAATCGGCTGTCTAACCGTACTGATGAGCTGTAATACAGCGAAACAGATCTGTCTGAGAATATATATATATATATATATATAGTTTATTCATTGGGGCGTGCTAGACAATTTTCTCGTCCGAATCTTATATGCATACCATTTGTTTATGATTTGAATATTGCTGTCACATAAAGTCCGGTGTTCCTGCGATATGTTTTGTGTTCCTTGATAAAAGAAAAACCAAAAATTAAATAAAAGAATGATTGTTTACCTCGGACTCACTCCCCCTCCCCCTCTGTAATATGCCTCCTTGTGCTTTTCGATAAATACTTTCATCTATCGTACATAGACCCTATGTATTTAAGCGCAGTAGAGAGTGACAAGAAAGGACTACAAATCAACTGCAAGAAAACCGAATACATGATCATCTGTAAAAAGGGCAGCCCAAAATGCCAATTACAGGTGAGGGACTCTAAAATCAAGCAGGTACAGAAATTTAAATACCGAGGAAGTGTTCTAACAGAAGACGGAAAGGGCGACACTGAAATTCAAAGGTAAATTGGCATGGCAAAAGAAGCATTACAGAAGTTGAGTAAAGTATTAAGAAACAGGACAATTTCGCTAGAAACAAAGAAGAGAGTACTGGATTGCTATGTGATATCGGTTCTTCAATGTGGCAGTGAATGCTGGACAATATCATCCAAGATGAAGGAAAAACTTAAAGCAGCCGAAATGTGGTTCTACAAGTGGGGGATCAGTTCCATATTACAATCAATACATAAACTCACCCCTCACTTTGTCAACACAGCAGTTTCTATACATTTATATTCCTGAGATTCAAATGCACAAGGATGCATTCCATGAGCTGAGTAGAGTATTAAGAAACAGGACAATTTCGCTAGAAACAAAGAAGAGAGTACTGGATTGCTATGTGATGTCGGTTCTTCAATATGGCAATGAATGTTGAACAATATCTTCGAAGATGAAAGAAAAACTTGAAGCAGCTGAAATGTGGTTCTACAGAAGGATGCTGCGGATATCATGGACCGAGCAATGACGAGGTTTTGGAAAAGATAGAAATGAAAAGCATCAGGAAGAGACAGCTGAAATTCCTGGGACATGCAATGAGGAAGGAGGGCTTGGAGAACCTGTTACTAACAGGCCAGATAGAGAGAAAAAGAGACAGGGGAAAGCAGCGGATAACATATTTGAAGGACCTGGTCAAGTGGATGAAGGAACGAGGGTTGCATGGTGCAACAGGAGAAAGCGTGCTAAGAGCCACCAGGGATAGGGGTTGTAGAAAGCCATGATCGCCTATGTCCTGAAAGGACATGTCACATAAAAGAAGAAGACAACATTCGCGGCACGGTCTACTTACTTTACTGTTCAATGTAACCGTAAGTTCTATTCTAATCGTTTCTTTTCTTCCACTTCTGGCAGAAGAGATCTCCGATATATTCGTTCCGTTGCTGTAATTTTTTTTCTTTTCTGTAATATGAGTGTCCCATCTTTGGATTGTATACACCTTGTCGCTAAGTGGGTATTTTGTCTTGCTAGTTCCCTTATTTTATGCATAATCTCTCTAGATGATGCACAATCATGAAAGGTCATCTGAAAAAACGAAGATAGATAGATAGATAGATAGATAGATAGATATGAACAGAGAGGCAGACGGAGACATACATACATAGATATAAAGAGACTGCGACAGTTAGGTACATATAAACAGAGTAAGATAGATAGATAGATAGATAGATAGATAGATAGATAGATAGATAGATAGACTCTCGGCGTTTCTCGGTGATATTTGATGCAAAATTCATTTGTTAGTTTGCCAAGTGGATTTAATTATTCAACTTATTTTGATGCCGCTCTCTCCTTTATAATCAAACAAACGGAATGAAAAAAGGATTGCCCTATGATTGAAGACAGAATTCCGTTCTGTGCCTGTTGCATAAAGCTAATCACATTGTAAAAATATAAAATAACTCCCCGAAATTCATTATGAAATCGATATAACCTCGAATAAAATCAAAAATTCCAACAGCTATTGATTTTTAAAAACATTATTCCATAGTGATTGGCAATTTTTCCTTTCCAATGAATAATATCTTTTAAATGAAAGAAAATATAATTCAAATGAAAATGTCGTGTCATTACGTGAAATGAAATGACCGCCATCTTAATTCTTTCGCTTCATTCAGGGAAGATCTTTTGTAATATTTCCCCTTTGGCTGCTTATCGAAAATTCTATTCAATTCAAATTTGACATCATGGTTAATAATGTTTTCTCTTCTAGCAAATGTGGGGCCTTATTTCTGTTGATTTTATGAGTTGTTTTATAAAAGGGAAAAATTCCTGTTGGACTTGCTGAATTACAAACAGTGTCTTGGGAAATCATTGCTTCGCTATTGAAGAAGTAACAGCGATTGAAATTTTTTATGCCGGAAATCAACACTGCGCATGTCAGACGTAACGGTAAGACAATATGAAGCCAATACTTGTGTGATTTCAAAAACAAAATAACTGAATGACAAAGTTCTTAATTTTTTGTCGTAATTCTTTCGATGATACGATTCATTCTACATTATTTATTTATTCATTTTTTATTAGTCTTTTCTTTTATTAAATAATTAAAAGAATCACATACTGGAAAAAAATTTAGGCTTACTTCGCTCCATGAAATATCGACTTTATCGTTACGTAAATTTTCTTTGGCTATCTTTCGACACATAATGAAGACTACAGAAACCTTTCCAAAAGAGAAACTATCGTCTGCAATTGGAACAAGACTACTGACAACACATTCTTCGAATTCAGAATGTAAAATTAACAAATTCTAAATATTTTATTATTGGTACTTTTTAGATGAAGCATTTTCAATGTTCTTTTATTGCATGTTTTATTCCACCTTACTTGTTCTAGCTCGAAGTTGCATGTCATGACTTCTGATTTGTCTGAACTGTTTTTGTTCAAATTGGTGATGACGTCAGATTATAATATCTCTAACAAAAATTGTAACAGATGTCTGATTAGTAAAGGTGTAAATTAATCACCAGATTGACTGTGGGTGTTGAAGAAAAATTTTTAATTATTTCTTATAATTCTTGAGATTTAATATTCGCTTTATTTTGTCAATTATTTCTTTTTTTACATAATTAAAATCATCACAAACCAGGGACCAAATTAGTACTTACCAAACTTCTTAAACTGCCGGCTTTATGTTTACGCGAATGACTGTTTATCTTTACATATATGATGCAGATTTTAGCAAATTTTCTAATTGAGAATGCAGAGATGGCAAAATTCAGCATTCAACGCAGAGAATTTTGCAGGATTCAAAAGTTTTCAGATGAAGAGTTCAAAATGTTTCATTCTTTACCTAGTTTTCCAAGAAGTATCTCCTAAGAAACACCTTTTCAAAACAGCTACTATCTGGAATAATAATAATAATAATAATAATAATAATAATAATAATAATAATAATTGTCATACAAGACAACAACTATTGGCTTACTAACCTACATAGAAACAAAAAGGGACTGGATGATGCAATTAGTCAAACAACATGAAAACAGAAAGAAAAATATTCAATAATGAAAGAAGGCAGTAAATACAAACAAGATTCACATTTAGTAGATTCTGTAGAAAAGCAAAACAGAAGCCAAGAACCAACTATTGAAGCAATAAATATGAAAAAGAAAGCCAAGGATAAAGCTCTTGAACAGATGAAACAACGCTGGCAAGACAAACCTCTGCATGTTTAATATCCAGAACGTGCTAATAAATCCAATGTTGATAAAGTTAATACTCATCGATGGTTACGTGCACCTGGATTAATGTCTGAGACTAAAGGCTTTATTTTTGCAGCGCAAGCAAAAGTCTTTTCACTAGAAACTTTCAGGCAAATATAATACATAATAATATGGATCCAAAATGCAAATTCTGTGATAAATACCAAGAAACCATAGACCATCTAATCTCAGAATGTTCTGTACTTGCCCCAAATGAATATAAAAATCGTCACGATAGAGTGGGACAATATTTATACTGGACAATGTGCAAACATTATGGAAAATAAGTAAACAAATACAGGTATCAACATCACCCAGCACCGGTTACAGAAATAGAAGATGTCACCATTCTATGGGATTCCACCATGTACACAGACAGAAAAATTGAGGCAAATAGGACGGATATTATTGTTAAAAACCAAAAAGAAAAAACTTGCTTATTAATTGATATGGCTTGTCCAGCGGATTGTAACATAGCAACCAAGGAATTCGAAAAACTGTCAAAATATAAAGACCCGGAAATTGAAATAGGAAAAATGTAAAAATTGAAAACAAGTATCATACCAGTTATAGTGGGTGCACTTGGAATGATAAAAAATGGAACAAAACAACACATTGAAAGAATCCCTGGAAACCCCAGCTTAAGAGATATACAAAAAATTGTCTTGTTACAGCCCTCACACTAAGGAGAACTTTGTTTATGTAACGCTAGGGATGATGGAGAAGATAGAAAAACATGAAATGGAGCCATAACAACGCACCCCGATCTGCCTTAGGTCTTCCTGCAGACTTGGTAGGTAGTGCGACCATAGCAGAAATCGAATTATAATGAAAAATGACATATAAAATTAATAACTTAAAAACACTTAAAATATATCCTTGAAAGAATCAGGTATAACAGAATATGCTGTGCTCGGGGTATAGACCAGAACAAGATATTCTTTCTCTATGTGCCTTGTCATTTCATTGCTTTCCACGTCTCCCTCTTAATGGTGGCTCTTAGCACGCTTTCTCCTGTAACACCACAAAACCCCCGTTCTGTCATCCACCTGCTCAGGCCCTTCAATATGTTCTCCTCTGCTTTCCTTTGTCTCTTTTTTCGCTCTATGTGACCTGTTAGTATCAGGTTCTCCTAGCCCTCCTTCCTCATTGCATGTCCTAAGAACTTTAGTTGTCCCTTCCCGATGCTCAGTATTAATTTCCTTTTCGTGTCCAACCTTTTCAAAACCTCATCATTGCTCACGTGCTCGATCCATGATATCCGCAGTATCCTTCTCTAGAACCATATTTCAGTTGCTTCAAGTTTTTCCTTCATCTTTGATGATATTGTCCAGCATTCACTTGTTCAAGAACTGACATCACATAGCAATTCAGTACTCTCTTCCTAGTTTCTAGTGAAATTGTCCTGTTTTTAAATACGTTACTCAACTTCTGGACTGCTTCCTTCGCCATGCCAATTCGCCTTCGGATCTCTGTGTCGCATTTTTCGTCTTCTGTTATAATATTTCCAGGTATTTAATTTTTTTACCTGCTTGATTTTAGTATCCCTCACCTGTATTTGTCATTTTGGGCTGCCCTTTTTACTGATAAACATGCATTCGGTTTTCTTGCAATTTATTTGTAGTCCTTTCTTGTCACTCTCTTCAGTTACCTTATATAAGAGGCACTGTATCATCTGCGTACCTTATGTTGTTTAAATTGTGGCCTCCGAGGATGAATCCTGGCATAATATTTAGGGTTCTCGGAATAGATTGTTTTGAAAACGCTTAGAAAGTTTATCAGATCATTGATTAAAAAGGCATATTACGAATTCTTAACTTTTGTTCTTTTATTGTCCTAATTTTAATCCCTTTTTCTTCGCTTTATTGTCTTGCTTGGGTGCAATGATTTAAAAAATCAATAACTAAAACAATAAACATGACAGTGTCTAGTACCAGCTAGAAAAATAAATAACGATCTCAACTGAATCTACTAACAAAAAATGCTCTTTTTTTTCCCCTCCGGAGGTCTGTTTATTGATAATGGAAGTGATGGAGGGCTATACGTTGTTTGGTTTGTTTTAAGGCATATGTGCGTTGTGGCGCAGTGGATAGCGGCTCGGAACGAGAAATCGGAGGGCCGAGTTCGAATTCCAGTTGAATTCCTTGCATTCACTTATGCGCAAATACCCTTGGGAAAGGTATTAATCTGTCTCTTCCCTCCAGTTATGGGTTAAATAACAGGACAGATTGGGTTCTATAGCCTTGGTGGGCAATCAGTCTACCGCAGAAAGCAATGGCAACCTACTGCGGGATAATCTTCTGCCCAGTCAGTCATGTCTCGAAAGAGACATGATCGCCCAAGCGTGTATCACGTATGGCACTTAACTGACTGAATGCAGACAAGATTTTATAATAGAATTGTATGAATAGAATACACATTTTTTGTAAGAAATAATTTTGTACGTTAGGTTTCATTGACGTGTTTTTGTAAAGTGGATTTTGTTGTATTGCTGGTATGTATTTTTTTCCAAAAATGTATTAATGGTAAAAGTTTTTCCTTCAAAAATATATTACTGGTTAAAGTTTTTCCTTAAAAAATGTATTGCTGGTAAAAGTTTTTCCTTCAAAAATGTATTACTGGTAAAAGTTTTCTTTCAAAAATGTATTACTGGTAAAAAAATTTTTCCTTCAAAAATGTATTGCTAGTAAAATTTTTCTTTCAAAAATGTATTACTGGTAATTTTTTTCCTTCAAAAATGTATTACTGGTAAAATTTTTCTTTCAAAAATGTATTACTGGTAAATTTTTTTCCTTTAAAAAGGTATTATTGGTAAATTTTCCGTTCAAAAATGTACTGCTGGTAAAATTTTTTCCTCCAAAAATGTATTGCTGCTAAAATTTTTCTTCAAAAGTACATTACTGGTAATATTGCTTTTCCTTCAAAAAGTTATTAATTGCAATACTTTTTCAAACATTTATTGCTGGTAATATTTTTTTCTTCAAAAATGTATTCCTGAAAATTTTACTATAAGTCTATTTTTATACTTTCATAAAGTTTTTACCCCAGTTTTGGGGTTAACTGTTTGCCCATAGTTGGGACCCTAGCAGGTCCTACCACTCCGGGTTAGGATGGATCTGGGAACAACAGCAATTAAGAAGTGGCTTCATGCTCCTCACAACCTCACAATCGGAAGCCTTGCTGCCGGATGCAGTTTGTTGTCATAATCAGGAACATATACACTTGTCCCTGCTGGTCTGAGAATGATCTTGAACAATTGTGCTATTTATTTAGAGATTTTTGATAAATTCCAAAAAAGAATCTGCAATGATTTTTGGCTCTTATCCAGTATATTGGGTTCAGTTACTTTTCTAATAGATTCTAAAAACTTCGAATAATTTTATGTATGGATCAGGTATAAGAAATAAGCAAAGTGAATGCAGGATGTGTCGTGTTAGGGGTACTTTTTTTTCCAACACTCTAAGAAGCTACGAAACAAAAATATTAACATGAAAAAATCAAGTCTAGACATTTATATGGATATTATTCAGAAATGTCGAAACTATCTTACGCGCAAGTACCCTTGGGAAAGGTATTAATCCGTCTCTTCCTTCCAGTTATGGGTTAAATAGCAGGACAGATTGGGTTCTATACCCTTAGTCGGCAACCAATCTACCACAGAATGCAATGGCAACCTACTGCGGGATAATCTTCTGCCCAGTCAGTCATGTCTCGAAAGAGACATGATCGCCCAAGCGTGTATCACGTATGGCACTTAACTGACTGACTAAACTATCATCTACAAGGGTCATTCAATAAATAAGGTGAATTTTTCAGTATAAGAACTTCTAATATATATAGAAGCTTACTTTTTTTTAAATTTTTTTCTTTACTTCTTTTTCAAAGGAATTTAATTTTTTTTTTTTGTTATTGAGACAAAAATAAAATAAAGGAACAGGATTCTGGTCTTGTGCTCGTTTTATTTATTTTGAGATTTTTGATAAATTACAAAAAAGAATCTGCAATGTTTTTGGCTCTTATCCAGTATATTGGTTTCAGTTACTTTTCTACAGCCATAATGTAGCTTCTCTGCCCCTTGTCTATAAATACTTTCATGGTAATTGTTTTGATAGACTTTGCTCTAGAATATCTAGACTTCATAAATTTAACTACAGTACTAGATTGGTGGCAAGGTCTCATCATTTTACAGTTGAAATGGATAGATGTAATGGTAATTTATATGCTAACAGTTGCTTCTATCACATTTCTCACTTGCGAAACTCTCTTCCAGTTTCTTGTTTCCCAGTCAACTTTAATCTTCAAAAATTTAAATGCAATGTCAGTTCTTATTTTCTGTTCTCATTATTCTCTCTCCTTAATAGCATTTTTCTCATATTCTCTAACACTCAGTAACCCTTTGCATTTTAGTAATTCTATTGTCTTGCTTGGGGTGAAATGATTAAAAAACAAACATACATGTTACTGTAGAAGCAGTTGGAAAAATAAAGACTATAGCTATCTCAACTGAATCTACTAATTAAAAACAGTTTTCTTATTTTCCCTCTGGAGGCTAGTATATTGATAACGGAGGTAGTGGAGAGCTATACACCTGTTACAGTTTGAGAATGATCTTGAACAAAACATCAACATTTTTTACCAAGTGTTCCAAGAAGCAGAACTTAAAATCAACGTTTCCAAAAGATATACCATGAATTGGACTTAAAATAAAAGCCGTGATAATACCCTGAATGAATCATAAAATTCAAAATGTGGAATTAATAAATTCTAAAGACTTCATATAATTTTATGTATGGATCAAGAAAAAGAAATAAGGAAACTGAATGCAGGATGTGTTGTGTTAGAGGTACTTTTTTCCAACACTCAAAGATGCTATGAAACAAAAATATTAACATGAAAATCAAGTCTACGATAAGAAAATAAAAACCTACTTGCTAAAATAACTTTTATCAGTAAATTCGTCGTTGTGTGTTTATTTAAATTTTCTTAATCTTTAGTTCACAGATTTT
This sequence comes from Ascarosepion bandense, assembly GCA_037127315.1. NCBI lineage: Eukaryota > Metazoa > Mollusca > Cephalopoda > Sepiida > Sepiidae > Ascarosepion > Ascarosepion bandense. Next base: position 278,495 of record JBBBDQ010001528.1, on the reverse strand, counting down.
TTTTTATAAATACACTAGCAGTATAGACCAGCGTTGCTCGGGTGTAATGAAAGCATTAAAACTAATCCATGGTCCTGGAGCTCAGACTCTTTCGACGTTGGCACGAAAGACTAAAAAGCAATAGTTGTTTCCAGTTAAAGCGAAACCGTAAGAAAAATGAATGGTGGTAAGTCAAATTTTGATTTCCTGGTATCGATATCAAATAAGTATTTTTCATCGTAAACTGAATTTTGAAGGCTAAATAAGTCCTCTGAGTAAATGGTATCATGGCTGAGACTAAGACCTACAATTATATCTACTTAGAGCCAAACCCGAAGCAAAAACTAAAATAAAAGGGCTGAAAAAATGCAGACATACAGGCAGTTAAACAGACACACACACACACACAAACATCTTGCCTTTTATATATATATATATATATATATATATATATATATATATATATATATATATTATCGATTTTCTGCACTATTGTAAGAACTGCAACCTTGAAACTTCTGAATATCGTTTCTTATGTCTTTGTCTATGAGTGTATGAAATTTGATTAAAATTGGACCACTCCTTCTATAACCCGATTTTTTCCGATTATCGATTTTCGATATTTATCGGGGGTACCTCGACACAAAACCTAGCTAAGAACACTCGCAGACGCTTTGTACAACTGTGTAAATTTTCAAGAAAATCGGTTCAGCCGTTTCTGAGTCTATAGGTAACGGACACACGCGCACACATACACATACACACACACAGACAAAGTTCCATTTATAAATAAGTTTAGATACATAAATAGAAAAATTGGTTTAATATTTCTTTACAAAATGGTAAATAATGAATATTGCATTATTGTTGGCAAAGAAAATTTTATAATCTTGCAAATAAAAATTATTAATATAAATAAATAATATTTCACATTTTTATTGCCATTTCTCAAGAGAACATAAATATGTGATTATACTTTCATATGTTTAGATTTTATTAAAATTCAAAAAAGTATTTTCTCAAAACAGTCTACATGTGTGTTTGTGTGCGTGCATGCTTGTGTGTACCTCACATTTTAGATGAGTACGCACGCAATGATGAGATCTTGCCGTGCCGCCAATACAGTACTGCGTTTAGATTCGTAGGGTCTAGGTATCACGGAGGAAAGTGTGTGTGTGTGTGTGTGTGTGTCACAATATTCTTATTTAATTGTACATTTATTTTCTATCAAATACTATTATTTTTTATCATTGGGTAGTTAAGTTCCTTCTGTTCATAGCTGTTTACTTTTGTAAATTACCAAAATTTACAATTTTACGCTCTCATTGCAATTAGAACGCGTAAATGTCTTCTTGAAGATCCATCTTTACATGCTTGTCTATATTTCTGAGATGAGGTAGTATTTACATTATTTGGACTATTGTCCTCATCTTTGTTGCCATTTGTACGACGTTTAATAATAGATCATTCTATTTGTCTATATTTCTGAGATGAGGTAGTATTTACAGTATTTACATTATTCGGACTATTGTCCTCATCTTTGTTACCATTTGTACGACGTTTAATAAAAGATCATTCTATTTGTCTATATTTCTGAGATGAGGTAGTATTTACAGTATTTACATTATTCGGACTATTGTCCTCATCTTTGTTGCCACTTGTACGACGTTTAATAATAGATCATTCTATTTGTCTATATTTCTGAGATGAGGTAGTATTTACAGTATTTACATTATTCGGACTATTGTCCTCATCTTTGTTGCCATTTGTACGACGTTTAATAATAGATCATTTTATCGGTTTTTATTGTTATTAAGTAATAAACTGATCCCCCACTAATTACTACTGATATATTATATCATTATATTAATCTCTTCTCACTCCAGCTATGGGCTAAATGGGATGGTAGATTAGGTTCTATAGCCTTGGCTGGCAACCAGTCTACCGTAGAAAGTAATGGCAACCTACTGCGGGATAATCTTCTGGCCAGTCAGTCATGTCTCTTTCGTGTTATGATCACCCAAGCGTGTATAACGTATGGCACTTAACTGACTAACGTGTAAATAGCCAGACAAACTGGGTCCTATAGCCTTGTGTGGCAACCGGTCTGTGAGAGGAACAACTCTGAATTCAAAAATTCCAGCTATGAGTTAAACAAATTGACAAACTGTATTTAGACAAGGTTGGTAAGAAGACATCGTCATTTAGGGCCTTTCCTCCAAGGTGTGAGATGGACCCGGGTTTAGATCTGAGACAGTTTACCCTTAAACCTGGAGTCAATCCTTGACTTTGGAGAAAGAGATTTTCGCCGAAAATTGTCATGTCATCATATATTTATCTTAATTCTTAGAGCAGGTATCTCTTCCCCATTCCTCCTATTCATCCTCCCCCATTCTCTCCATATTTCTGCCCCCCTCTCCTCTCTCTCTCTCACACTCTCCACTCTCTCTCAGCCCTATCTCTCCACTCTCTTTCTCTCGCCCCTCCCTCCCCTTCTGAGGACCCTAGATGTTATGCCAGGATTTGTCATCGGAGGCCACAATTTAAACAACATAAGGTACGCAGATGATACAGTGCTGATAGCAGACACGGAAAGGAAACTGCAAGACCTCCTAAAGAAGGTAGTTGAAGAGAGTGACAAGAAAGGACTACAAATAAACTGCAAGAAAAACGAATGCATGGTCATCAGCAAAAAGAGCAACCGGAAATGACAAATACAGGTAAGGGATACTAAAATCAATCAGGTACAAAAATTTAAATACCTGGGAAGTGTTCTAACAGGAGATGGAAAGTGCGACACAGAGATCCGAAGGCGAACTGGCATGGCGAAAGACGCGTTCTAGAAGCTGAGTAAAGTATTAAGACACAGGACAATTTCGCTAGAAACAAAGAAGAAAGTACTGGATTGCTATGCGATGTCAGTTCTTCAATATGGCAGTGAATGCTGGACAATATCAACAAAGATGAAGGGAAAACTTGAAGCAACTGAAATGTGGTTCTACAGAACGATGTTGCGAATATCATGGACTGAGATGTGAGCAATGATGAGGATTTGGAAAGGATGGAAATGAAAAGGAAATTCATACCGAGCATCAGGAAGAGACAGCTGCAGTTCCTGGGACATGCAATGAGGAAGGAGGGCTTGGAGAACCTGATGCTAAAAGGCCAGATCAGGTGGATGACAGAATGAGGGTTGCATGGTGCAACAGGGGAAAGTGTGCTAAGAGCCACCAGGAATAGGGAAACGTGGAGGGCCATGATCGCCTACGTCCCGAAAGGACAGAACACATATAAGAACACATGGGCATGGAGATGCAATTTTAAAGATGTTTTCCAAGAAAAATAATAACCGATTTAATTTTATTTTCAATTAATTTTCGAAAAAAATTGCCCAAAAATTCTTAATGCTAATCGTGGGAGTTTTTTTTAATTTAGGTAACGTTCATTGCTTTTACTGAAGAAGATTCTAAGCTATTCAATACTTTTAGTAAATTTATTAAAAGAAAAAGAAAATCTTAAAAAGTTTAATAAACTTACAAACAATAAAGAATTTTCTTTTCAGATACGTTTTTCAAAATTTTTCAAATTTTTTTGTAAATATTAATTAAATAAATAAAGAATGTTTATCATTTTTGCTGACAAGTTTTTTGAAAGAAAACCATATAATTTCAGGTGCATGCTAGAAACATATTTTATTGAATTTAACTGGTGAGTGTAAACGAACGAAATGCCTGGAGAATACATTTTAAAAAATTACAATTGCAGTTAATTTTCATATTCTTTAGTTCATAGATTTTTTTTAATAAATAAATGAATAGAAAAATTGGTTTCATAATTATTTCTTTACAATATAGAAATTAATAAATATTGCATTGTCGTTGGTGAATAAACTTTTATAACCTTGTAAATATGAAATTATTATTGTAAATAAATAGGCTTTTACATTTTTGTTGTCATTTCTCGACAAAAAATGAATATGTAATTATACTTTCATATGTTTCGATTTTATTAAAAGTCGAAAAAATAGTTTCTCAAAACGGTATACATGTGTGTGTGTTTGCGTGCGTGCGTGTGGGTACCTCACATTTTCGTTGTGGTGCCGTGAATATCGGCCCAGAACGAGAAATCGGAGAGCCAGGTTCAAATTCCGGTTGAATACCTTGCATTCACTTACGCGCAAATATGTTTGGGAAAGGTATTAATCCGTCCCTTCCCTTCAGTTATGGGTTAAACAACACGGCAGATTGGGTTTTAGCCTTGGCTTGCAACCAGTCTACCGCAAAAAATAATGGCTACCTACTACGTGATAATCTTCTGCCCAGTCAGTCATGTCACGAAAGAGACATGATCGTCCTAGCGTGTAACATGTATGGCACTTAACTGACTGACTGAATATAATAGAAAACATGGTTGAAGCTTCTAGTGAATATAAAGTGGGGGATCGGTATTATATTGTTATAAAATAATAAACTGATCCCCCACGTATTACTACTTAATGATATAATAAATCTCTTTCCCCTCTAGCTATGAGTCAGATTGATGTCTGTCGCCTTGGCTGGCAACCAATCTACCGCAGAAAGTAATGGCAATCTACTAAGGAATAATCTTCTGCCCAGTCAGTCATGTCTCTTTCGAGACATGATTGCTCTAGCGTGCATCACGTAGGTCACTTAAGTGACTGACTGACTGACGCATGCAACGATATCGCCAATATAGTACTGAATTTAGATTCATAGAGTCTAGGTATCATAGAGGAAAGATCGATATACAGGCAGATAGATTGATAGATATGAACAGTGAGTGATAAACAGAATTTAACATAGATAGATAGATAGATAGATAGATAGATAGATAGATAGATAGATAGATATGAACAGTCAGTGATAGGTAGATAGACAAATGAACAGACAGTGATAGATAGATAGATAGATAGATAGATAGATAGATAGATAGATAGATAATGAACAGAGTGTCATAGATAGATAGATCGATGGATAGATACTGAACAGACTGCGATAGATAGATAGATAGAGAGAGAGAGAGAGAGAGAGAGAGAGAGAACTTTGAAATATATACAACTGGTTCGAAAGTTATTTTGTCAAACGTAAATAATCTAAAATTATAGGTAGATATCTGCCATTTTATTTAAATTCCCATGCATCTGTTTAACAATCGATCGATTAAATTGCCGGCTAATCATTCTTTTCCTGTTCGGTTAACTAGACAATCCTTGTTGCAGGCACCTGCTCAGGTAAATTAGTGTTTACACTATTTACATTATTCGGATTATTATCTTCATCTTTTTTTATATTTGTACAACATTTCGGCCGTTTTACTCTCCGGCCTTCTTTATGTAGTAGAAATTTCGCACCGAAACCTTTATTACCATCACTGGGGTACATCATTCTCATTTCTTGTGCCAACGCTCTTTAGAAGTCAAGCGTTATCTTCTAACTCGAGTCTAAGTTAGTTGCTATAGACTGGTATTGAACTCACAACTTTTGGGGTAAAGTCAATGAAACTAACCTACGTCTAAACCAACTATGCCATGTGTCTTTAAGCCGAAACATCGTACACATGGCAATAGTCCGAATAATGTAAATACTGTAAATACTACCTCATTTCAGGAATATAGACAAATAGAATGATCTATTATTAAACGTCGTACAAATGGCAACAATGATGAGGACAATATATCACAGTCTGTTCACTATCTATCTATCTATCTATCTATCTATCTATCTATCTATCTATCTATCTATCTATCTATCACAGTCTCTTTCTTATCTATTTATCTATCTATCTATCTATCTATCTATCTATCTATCTATCTATCTATCTATCTATCTATCTCAGTCTATTCTTGAATAACCTAGCTCGCTATCTGACAATCCGCTCTCCTGTTTGATTGACTGTTTCTTTTTTCTCTCTGTCTTTCTCTCTCTTTTGCCTTAACTTTTAATCTCCTCATTTCTCTCTCTTACTCTCTCTCTCTCCCCTTAAACGTATCTCTTTCTCTCTCCTCTTAACATTTTTATCTCTTTCTTGCATTTATTCCAAGGCACCTGTTTTTCTTCCTCATAAGCTATTAACACTTCTTTCCCATGACAAAATGAATGCTCCCTCACTCTCTCTCTCCCCCTCTCTCTCTCTCTCTGCCTGCCGTCTCCATAGTAACGAAGGATCAGATCCCATTAGAACTTTTGGATATTGATTAGCGCTCTTGTGAATGATGAAAGGCGAAAAAGTGAAGAATATTTGAAAGATTTGGAATTGGGCAAGAGCGGAATTCAAAGTCGGGCACCAATTTCTTGTGAAGAAGTTACAGAAAATTTTAAACTGGGAGATAATTGCTTTTTATTTAAATATTCCTTTTTTGTCTTTTATTTAGTTTATTTATTTTTTATTTTATTATTTAAAATTTCATTTGATTATTTCTATTCTTGGCGCTTCGTTTCAATTGTTATTTCGACAAAAACTGATGAACTCGTTATTTTCTGATGAAACTAAGTAAATAATTATAAATCAAGTTCACACGCACTCTAACTCTATTTTTCTCTCTCTTCCTCTATCTCCCATATATATATATATATATATATATATATATATATTAAGGCAGACACGTTATTTCATGGTAAATCCGAAGTGTTGGCCTGTTTCAGGCGAACCATCATCAGCTTCCGTCTTTATTGTACAGAAGATTTTACACGTGTAAAATGTTATTTGTTGTAAAATCTTCTGTACAATAAAGATGGAAGCTGTTGACGGTTTGCCTGAAATAGGCCTAAACTTCCGATTTACCATGAAATAACGTGTCTCACTTATTTTTCTCTTATTTATTAAAGAAAAAATTTAGGCAGACAAGTTATTTCATCGTAAATCAGAAGTATAAGGCCTATTTCAGGCGAACCATCAACAGCATCCATCTTTAAAGATGGGACCTGATGATGGTTCGTCTGAAATAGGCCTACACTACCAAATAGGTTTACCGTGAAATAACATGTCTGCCTTATTTTTTTCTTATATTTGCTCTATATGTATTTATATAGATATATATTTAGAGCTCTCCTAAAGAGTTAACCTACCGCTGTATGTATAAGATACTCTTTTGGATTCTTCTATATCTACAACGCATGATATATATATATATATATATATATATATATATATATATATTGATTGATTGATTGATTGATTGATTGTTTACTGACTTAGTTTCTGGTTATAAGATTAGATCAGTGCACATTTGTATTAAAAAGTGTTCAGTACAATTATATTGTAGAACTTTTGAATATTTTCCATTTGTAAACCATTTATTACGCGACCTAGGTTTCTACCATGAGCGGTGTCTTCAGGCGATTTGCAATCACTGATTTTACCGTTACCTTCTTTTTGTTTTTATTTTCTTATTTTTGTTTTTTTTTAAGAACGCCCACGTCACGGTGTTTTTTTTAACGCTCACGTGGCAGGTAATTTTTGAACACGCAATTTAAATCCAAGAATAACAATTAGAGATTATGCTATTCTCAAACAAAAGCGAACTGTTAAATGAAAGACCGGAAATTATGACTAAGTGTAACCATACTAAAAAATACCTTTTAGGTTCATACAACCATGGATGAAAACGTCATAATTCCTAATAATAGTAAAAATTGCGTGTTCAAAAATTACCTGCCACGTGAGCGTTTAAAAACACCACCGTTACGTGAGCTTTCTTAAAAAAAAACAAAAAAAAACGAAACGGTAAAATCAGTAATTGCAAATCGCCTGAAGATACCACTCATGGCAAAAACCTAGGTTGCGTATAAACGCTTTTACAAATGGAATATATATATATATATATATATATATATATTACGGAAATTAACGAAGATTAACGAAACTTGGTTATAGACAACCGACAATTTGAAATGATTTGTTTGAACATTATTTTTGATCGATACTCGCATTTATGTAGATATTCTGTTCATAATCAAACAGTATTATGTATTCTATCGGACTGATTGTTTACGATAAATTTTTGTTACGAAAATGTGTGTCATTTGATTATAGGGGTCTCAGGTTCGAATCCTGCCAACTGACACACATTTTCCCTACAAAAGTTTATCGTAAATAATCAGGCCGTTAGAATAAATTTCCGTGTTGTAATGTACTTTAAATTCATAATTATATATATATATATATATATATATATATATATATATATATATATATATATATATACACTACGGAAATTAACGAACATTAACGAAACTTGGTTATAGACAACCGACAATTTGAAATGATTTGTTTGAACATTATTTTTGATCGATACTCGGAACAAATCATTTCAAATATATATGTATTACGATAAACTTTTGAACATGTTAATTAATATAAATATTTTTTGCTTTTTTTAATCTATATTCTAAGGTGAAAATTTTGTTATGTCTCCATATAACATTTATTTCATTACGTTTATTTAATAGATTTTTATTCTTAAGTGATTTTATAGTATATAATTTTTCATATAGACACAACGGGCATCGGGCGTTTCAAGACTTATGTTCTAGCTTCTTTTAAAATGTTCCACTTATGCCAACAAACTGATTTTTTGTTGTATTTAAGTGTAAATTGTTTTCACAACCAACATCCAACATTACCTGATAGCGAGATAGAAATCTCGAAATATAAAAATTTCCGTGTCGGAATGTACTTTTAATTCATAATTATAGGATTGCATTCAGCTCTACAATATTTATTGCATTGAAAACTTTTTAAAAAAGTAAATGCCAGGGAACTCAAAATCCTAAAACTTTGGGTCCTCTTTACCAGGAAATATATATATATCCAATAATTCTTAAGATGATATTCTGATTATTAATCAATAATAAATAGGTAATACCCAACACATTCTATCAGTCAGTCAGTTAAGTGTCATGCGCGATACACGCTTGGGCGATCATGACTGACTGGACAGAAGATTATCCCGCAGTAGGTTGCCATTGCTTTCTGCGGTAGACTGGTTGCCGACCAAGGCTATAGAACCCAATCTGTCCTATTATTTAACCCATAACTGTAGGGAAGAAATTTAACTGTAGGGAAGAAATTTAAAATCTTGAACAACCAAATATTCCATATAATTCACACATATACGTGAGCACATATCTTCATGTGTGCATGTTGCTTACATTATTACTGCCTTTGAATTTAAAAATTCTTCATTACGTTTATATATTTTCTTTTAAAATGTTGTAACACTTTTCCTGCTACAAGGCAATACTTGATTTTCAACTGTAATATAGTCCCTGATGATGAAATGTCAGAAGGAGGGAGATATACGAGTAAGGAGGTACATAGGAAGAGTGTTTGAGAGAATGGGTGCGAGTTAGTATGTTAGGATCCCATTAGATACATTTATTTTGTAACAAGCATTTTTTCTTGTTAAAACATTTGTTGAGTTTAATCAAATAAAGTTACTTTAATTAAAGTGTTTATTTTCTGCCAATATACCCCATAAAAGATAAATAGTTCTTGTCCTAATACTTTTGCACAGTGCTATATATATATATATATATATATATATATATATATATATGTATGTGTGTGTGTGTGTGTGTGTGTGGTTAAATAAAAAGAAAACAAGAGGAAAACTGTATTTAACTCGCCTACGCGTTTCGTCCTGTGATGAACTTTATCAAGGCAAAAATACGAAATGACCTTTCTTCCAAATTACGTATCTGTAAACAAACAGTGTTGGCAACTATAAAAGAAAAACGCTCACAAATCATTCAAAATCATTAAGAGAGTATTTCAGTTTTATAATTCCTTCATGTGTAGTGCAATGTCACGAGATGTTAAAATGAAGGGAATTCAACCGTTTTCCTTTGACTTTTTATTATGTATGTTAGTCTGTTTTAGTATCATTTCCATAAGCAAAGGTGAGATTGGGAAAAAACCGGGGCGCAAATTGATATTTTTGTAGTATTGGATGGTGGCACTCCCGTAACATCTCGTGACATTGCACTACAAATTAAGGAATTCTAAAACTATTTTCGATTGTCGATTTTCGATATTTATCGGGGGTACCTCGACACAAAATCTAGCTAAGAACACTCGCAGACGCTTATAGTACAACTGTGTAAATTTTCAAGAAAATCGGTCCAGCCATTTCGGAGTCTATAGGTAATGGACACACACACAGACACACACACACAGACACACACACACACACACAAAGTTCCATTTATGAATAAGTTTAGATATGATGGATTCTATGCACTATTGTAAGAACTGCAACCTTGAAACTTCTGAATATCGTTTCTTATGTCTTTGTCTATGAGTGTATGAAATTTGATTAAAATCGGACCACTCCTTCTATAACCCGATTTTTTCGATTATCGATTTTTGTTATTCATCGGGGGTACCTCCACACAAAACCTAGCTAGGAACACTCGCAGACGCTTATAATACAACTGTGTAAATTTTCAAGAAAATCAGTTCAGCCATTTCGGCGTCTATATGTAATGGACACACACACAGACACACACACAGACACACACACAGACAAAGTTCTATTTATAAATAAGTTTAAATTAGAAATTCTATTATGATGGATTGAATGTTTCATTTCTGTTTCATTTATTTTGATCAGACTACATTCTTTTCTTTTTATTTCCTTCTCTCGATACAGAAACTTCTTGGTTTTATACTTTTATCTTCGTTTCTCCATCAAACAAGTCTTTGTCTATTTTCCGTGAAAAATCGCATTTCATTTCTTTCACTTGTCATAAAGCAAGAAATCCGTTTCGAAGCCGTCCATATTCCACAAATCTGATTTCCGCTTTCGTTGTGTACCCTCGGGTCTATCCAGACCCCACTAACCGATAACCACATTTACCCGAGTGAATGTGGCCGCCTGTCACTCGGCAACTTCTTGTTGAATTCAATCAAGTCTAGTTGTTCCCAAACCGACAAAGTCCGTCTTAGTCAAGTTGGTTGCTTGCCTTCTTCTTTCCTTTGTTCTTTATTTAAGTTTGTTATCTGCCATTCTATCCATCTATCTATCTCAGTCTGTTCATTATCTATCTATCTATCTATCTATCTATCTATCTATCTATCTATCTATCTATCTAGTCTGTTCATTATCTATCTATCTATCTATCTATCTATCTATCTATCTATCTATCTATCTATCTATCTATCCTATCTGTTCTATTCTATCTATCTATCTATCTATCTATCTATCTATCTATCTATCTATCTATCTATCTATCTATCTATCTAGTCTGTTCATTATCTATCTATCTATCTATCTATCTATCTATCTATCTATCTATCTATCATATATATATATATATATCAGTCTGTTCATTATATATATATATATATATATATATATATATATATATACAGACATGACAGGTATGAATAGACGCTTACAGAGACCGTTTATTTTATTAAACAATTAATTATTTTAGTAAACAAGTAATTTATACAAATGAAATAATTATAAATGGTCATAAATTTAATAACTAATACTTGCTTGACATCTCCTTTGCTTTTTTTTAATGCAAGGAAACCTTCTAGGCATGCTAGCGTTGAGTTCACGAATATTATTTTGAGGGATTTCTTGCCATGTTTCAAGCAATAATCCTAAAAGTTCGGGCTTAGAAGATGGCTTCATGTTCTTTTCACGGAGTTTTCTAATATGCCCCAAAGGTGTTCAATAGGGTTAATATCCGTGACTGAATTGGCCATGGAAGTTTATTGATCCCCTTTTGTCTCAACCTCTCTGGTGAATTGTACGATCACTCTATTAACAGTAGAAAGGGGTACTGAAAGGTTTTCAGATATTTTTCTTTGACTAAGACAACCTTCAAGCTGGCCCACGATACGTCCTCGCTGAAATTCGGATAGGTCTGATGCTCCTTTGGTTCCTGGCATGTTCCAGTATTGTTATCTGCAATTTTAATCAAATAATCTCTGTTAATTTGTCTTGGTTATTAAAAAAATCAGAAATAAAATTTATCTTGGTGTCTATTCAATTCTGTCATGTCTGTGTATATAGATATTTACATTTAAACAGAAAGTAGCATGTAGTTCAAATTTCAAGGAAGATTCTATTAATATTAAAACTGATCTGGCCATAGGGCTCGATTATCTATTTACAGAGCCAAACTTGTGTATTCTTTTCAAGTAAAACTTCAAAAATTGTTTTATTCATTCTTCGTAATCACTGTAGTTTGACGCGATGTACCGTCGGAGCTTTCGTGGCCTGTTGTCTCCTGTGCCAGGATCGATCCTGGTTTGAGAACAAGCCGTCAGCTCACACTAGTCGTCGTTGGTGGTGTTGACACAGCAGTTGGTCTTTGGGTTGACCTATTCAACTGTAATCTCACTTACCCACATTGTGATTTTGATCCTAAGAGAGTTAAGCCGAATTCTCACTCGGTATCTCCGCCAAGCTAAACCAAGTTGGCTACGCGCGTACAATTATGAAAATACAAACGGCACCAATTGTAGAAATAAAATGAATGACGCCTGCAACAACTATAGATCGTATATATATATATATATATATATATATATATATATATATATATATATATAAAATAAACAAGAGAACAATAATTACAGTTCGTCTTCCCAAACCCTGTTCCTATTAATCGCCGACGGTACGAAAGTTACGACCAGTTTTTCCAAATAGGGTCAGACTTGATAATCAGCTAACTGGTAAATTCAAACACTACTGTTTGTACTTTGCGAAAATTTTCGTCAGCATTTTTCTTTTTATTAATATTATCATCAGTTTGGCACAAGTTTTCGTCGGGGTTTTTCTCTTCCTCAGCAGATAACTTTGGTTATTATTACTTCAAACTTTGGTAGGCAATTTCAACGTTGACTGCAAAATCACTTTACCTCCGATGAGAGCTCTACCGTTGGCGACAGCGGCGCGAAGACTAACTCGTCGTACATCTCTGGATATATCTCAGGACCGGAACTGTTTTTGGCCCCTCCGGACTCTCGTATTTATATGTGTCCCCTTTTAACTGGTGTGGTGAGGACGCATAAGGGGTGTTATGCAAGTATCAGTACCAGTCTGTTTCACAAATCAAATCATGGACTGTTCTCTCTCTCCGCTTTGGCGGAGATATTACATGACGTCAGTCTCTTTATCGTCATTTATTTTTCACTAAAAATCAAGGAAAATTTTCTCCCCCCGCTTTGGGCGGAGTTATTATATGACGTTAGCTTCTCTCAGGGAAATTTTAAATAGTCATTTTTCGTAATTAATAATTGTTCTTTTTTTTTCTCTCAACAAATCATCTGAACCTGTGCTCTAGACCGAATTCCCAATCTGGGGAAATATGAATAAAAATCCTTTTCTTATCATTTTGTTTATACTTTCATTTTGTTTATACTCTGCAATAATTTATTTTAACCTCTTAATTATAAAGGTGTATATTGGCTGTATTCAGCTGAGAACAAATAAAATAAAATTTTCTCTTCAATTGTTAAGCGGGTTTGCTACACTGATTTCAACACGGTGGTTCTGACATTTGACTTGGAATTATATTGGCCATATTTCCCCAAAGATATAGAAAAATTTAAAAAATCTTCAGTTGTTCTCCCCGCCACGGATAGCTGTCCTGATATACATATTTCAGCATGATCGATTGACATATGACCTCTGTCCATGTCAACGTATCCTTTACAAATTTTGTGGGATAATATGAATCTAAAAAATACAAATTTCACATCCCTCATCGTTTTTCGTCTAAGCATTGTTTAGTAATGTCCCCTCTCTTTCAACAAGGTGAGTTTAATACTTTGACCTCTCAGCTGTCTCACTGAATATCAACAATCATATGATTACATTACATTTCTACTCATAGCCTATTTGCAATCTTGGAAAAGCGATTCTTTTAAAAATAAACATCGCTTTCTTTTTAACCCTTTCTCGTCGGAATAAAATAAATGTTTTTAGTTAAATCTTTTTCATCCGTAATAATTAAAAAAATAATCCTTTAACTCTTTCGTTCGTACACCATGTTCAATATTGTTATAGCAGTATTAATTACATCAACTATATAGATCAATCTTTTTTATCGCTTACCTTTTCCGATCCTATCATTTGACTATTAACTGTGCATAGATATTATTTTTTAATCCCGAATTCCCCTAACATAAAATTAACAAATCTTTCTTTCTTCTTATTTGCCATTTACTACTTAATACCTCCTTTTTCTCAAAGCCTCTTCTCCGATAATTTTAAACTTTCTTTTCCTAGTTCCCCATTTATGAATTATTTACCGATTTCTTTATATATATATATATATATATATATATATATATATATATATATATGCCTGTGTGTGTGTGTGTGTGTGTGTGTGTGTGTGTGTGAAGGGCTGTAGCTGATGCTAAAAAACATCGGGCACAGGAAAAAATTGCCCGGATTTATTAGTTGACAATGTGGTGACATCATCAGTGTCATCCGTTTCCAGAAACTATGATTTTTGCGGATTTTTTCGGCTATTCCAATGGAAATTAAGCACAGAACCTGAACGAAAGCAGGAAATCGGGTTTGGACTTTCTGTATATAACCAGTCTTTTCTCTCAAAATTAATAAATAAACAGATTTTTACTGCGTTTATTCGGATGTTTTCTTCGTTTTTCTTTCTTTCTTTCTTTCTTTCTTTCTTTCTTCGTGAATTGTTTAGTTTGATTTCTGACGAAGACATTTTTCCTTGCCCGGATTTTCGCTATGATTGCACGGATCGGCCCGGACCCGTGCCCAGTAATCAGATACGGCCATCTATCTATCTATCTATATATATATATATATATATATATATATATATATATATATATATAGGGCCGTAGCTGATGCTAAAAAAAACACCGGGCACAGAGAAAATTGACCGGATTTATTAGTTGACAATGTGATGACGTCATCAGTATCATCCGTTTATGATTTTTGCTAATTTTTTCGACTATTCCAATGGAAATTAGGCGCAGAACGTGAACGAAAGCAGGAAATCGGGTTCGGACTTTCTGAGTATAACCAGTCTTTTCTCCCAAAATTGATAAATAAACAAACAGATTTTTACTGCGTTCATTCGGATGTTTTCTTCGTTTTCTTTTCTTTCTTTCTTTCTTTCTTTCTTTCTTTCTTTCTTTCTTTCTTTGTGAATTGTTTAGTTTGATTTCTGACGAAGACATTTTTCCTTGCCCGGATTTTCACTATGATTGCACGGATCGGCCCGGACCCGTGCCCGGTGTGCCCGGTAGTCACATACGGCCATGTGAATATGTACGTATATGTATGTAAGTGTATATGTGAATATACATGGGGTGCTTGAGCGCACATTGGTATATGTACGTAGGTATGTGTGTACTTGTGTGCGTATGTGTATGTATACGTATATATATATATATATATATATATATATATATGTGTGTGTGTGTGTGTGTGTGTGTGGGTGCCTATTTCTAAATTTACACATCTGTTAAGTTATATATACTATTTCATTCCTATATATTTATTATTTAATTATATTTTAAATCTTTAATATAAATTTTAATTATAACCGTTAAATTTAAAAATTAAATTTTATATTTCCAAATTTCTTTGTCATAAATCCTTCCCCTTTTATCAGCAATAATCTCCTAATTTTGTTTATTTTTAGATATGTATACGTATCAGTATGTGATTAGAGGAATTTTATGTGTATACATGTATCTGTTGGGATGTATACATGTGTATGTATGTTAACGTATGTTTGTATGTGTATATGCGTATGTGTGTATATATATGTATGAATGTGTGCATATATATATATATATATATATATATATATATATATATATATATGTAATTGTATGGAGATGTGTGTGTATGTATGGATATATGCTTACGTATGTATGTATTTGTAGTATAATATATTGTTGTATTTTTATCTTTTATTTTATTTTAAAATGTAAAATTTTGTTCCTTATAATTTATTTTATTTTTATTTGTATTTTTAAAAATTAAATTCAAATTTTATGTTCGTTTTATTTTCATCCTCATCATCTCATATGTTACTCCCGATGATTTGTTACATCTGTTACACCCGATGATTTGTAAGGCAGCAACTTTTTGTTACTGTTTCCGTAACAAACTGTTTTTTATGGAGCAGGTTTGTTAGGCAAACCCCAAACCTGGACGACCGATGGATCACTTTTGGTTCCTACATCTACAACACCTGGTATTCCCAAACGGTCACCCATCTATCTATCTATCTATCTATCTATCTATCTATCTCAGTCTTTTCATTATCTATCTATCTATCTATCTATCTATCTATCTATCTATCTATCTATCTATCTATCTATCTCATCTTTTCAGTCTTTTCATTATCTATCTATCTATCTATCTATCTATCTATCTATCTATCTATCTATCTATCTATCTCAGTCTTTTCATTATCTATCTATCTATCTATCTATCTATCTATCTATCTATCTATCTATCTATCTCAGTCTTTTCATTATCTATCTATCTATCTATCTATCTATCTATCTATCTATCTATCTCATCCTTTTCATTATTTTCTTATCTATCTATCTATCTATCTATCTATCTATCTATCTATCTATCTATCTCAGTCTTTTCATTATCTATCTATCTATCTATCTATCTATCTCAGTCTTTTCATTATCTATCTATCTATCTATCTATCTATCTATCTATCTATCTAGTCTTTTCATTATCTATCTATCTATCTATCTTTTATTCTATCTATCTATCTATCTATCTCTATCTTTTCATTCTCTATCTTTTATCATTATCTATCTATCTAGTCTTTTCATTATCTATCTATCTTTTATCTTATCTATCTATCTATCTATCTATCTATCTATCTATCTATCTATCTCATCTCAGTCTTTTCATTATCTATCTATCTATCTATCTATCTCAGTCTTTTCATTATCTATCTATCTATCTATCTATCTATCTATCTATCTATCTATCTATCTCAGTCTTTTCATTATCTATCTATCTATCTATCTATCTATCTATCTATCTATCTATCTATCTCAGTCTTTTCATTATCTATCTATCTATCTATCTATCTATCTATCTATCTATCTATCTATCTATCTTTTCAGTCTTTTCATTATCTATCTATCTATCTATCTATCTATCTATCTATCTATCTATCTATCTATCTCTTTCAGGCTGTTCATTTTTATTTATTTATCGATCTATATACATATTTACGTTCTCACACCCTGATTGAGGTCTCTGGAAGAATAGTAGACTTTGAAAAACAGTAGCTACTTTAGCAAATACGCATCGTTCATTCAGCAATGAATTAGAACACTTTCAGCTATTGAGCGTGTATAATGATAATATACACGCTAAAAAGTTTGCCTTCTTCTACCGAGCGCCCATAGCTCAGAGGCAGAATCGCCGACTGGCGCCAATTCGGTCGAGTTTCAATCCTGGGTTAAAAGTAATCGGCTGTCTAACCGTACTGATAAGCTCTGATACAGCAAAACAGATTTGTCTGTGTATATATATAGATATATACACCAGTCTCCTCCTATCTATCTATCTATCTATCTATCTATCTATCTATCTATCTATCTATCTATCTATTTCAGTCTGTGCATTCTATCTATCTATCTATCTATCTATCTATCTATCTATCTATCTATCTATCAGTCTCTTCATATCTATCTATATATTTATTTCAGTCTATTCATATCTATCTAGCTAGCTAGCTAGCTAGCTATCTAAATAATCTAAGACTGTAGATATCTACCGTTTTATCTAAATTTCTCAGCATCTATCTACAGATCGATCTAGAAAATGGACGGCTACTCGCACATTTTCTTGTTGCGTACACCTGCTTAAGTAGATTTGAGTTTTTTCTTCACCTGCAGAATCCACCTATGGTTCATACGGCAAATATGCTGAGTAGACAATTTTATAGAACTTGCTAAGTATCTATCTATCTATCTATCTATCTATCTATCTATCTATCTATCTATCTATCTAAGTCTGTTCTTTATCTATCTATCTATCTATCTATCTATCTATCTATCTATCTATCTATCTATCTATCTATCTATCTATCTATCTATTTCAATTTCTCATTATTTATATGTCTACAGTTTACTTCCGTGTGAATGAAATACAGATTTCGATTAGAGATTCCAATGTATATCTCCTGAAGGAGGGCGGGACCTACAGTGGTCGAAACATCGTGAATGTGACAACATGAGGACAACATTCTGAACAAGTTACAACACCTCATGTCGGAAATATAGACAGATGTTTAATGCAAATTTTATTTCGACAACTCTGATTATTTCGAAATAATTGTCTTGGAGAGCGTAGTAGACCCAAAATGACGAACATTGAAAGAAAAAAAAAAGCAAAATGGTTCAAAGTGCTGCATTTAATGGTTTAAAATAAAATAAGGGAAATATTATATTAAGTATTTTTCTATGGAAATATTTTCGCTTTTTATATTAGGTTGTTACCAAAATAATAGCTGATTTCAGAAACAATTTTAATCTTGAAAGATTAGCTGTAGAAATGTTCAAGTCAGTCAAAATACGAGCTGTGAGCATCGATCGACGAGATTGTTTATTTTTTGATGATAAAAATTTATTGGCAGTGATGCCACGAAATCTTTGGAAGTTTGTTCCATCTCTTGTTTGGACCTAAAGGTATTACCACTTAAAAATGTGTTTAAGCACTTAAAAGTGATAATCAATGGTTGATTAGGAGAATATAGAGGAATTGGTAAACTCTTGTATCCCGAGTCTGTGAATTATTGCAACGTCATTCTTGCAAGACGTGGCTGCGCATTATCGTGGGGCAAAATTGAACCGCGTTGATTCACTAATCCAGGTCGCATTTTCTGCAGATGCTTAAGCACTTAAAAGTGATAATCAATGGCTGATTAGGAGAATATAGAGGAATTGGTAAACTCTTGTATCCCGAGAAAGCAAGAATTTTGAGAAAAGAGATTCTCAGCTTAGAAATTACAGATACATCTTGCCAGTTCAACTGTAAAGTGATGAGACCTTGCCGCCAATGTACTACTGCGCTGAAATTCAACTTATATAGATAATATCAAGGAAAGATCATATATACATAGACGCCGACATATTTTAGTTCGACCAAGTATGTTGATATACTTGAACAAAATCAGATTCACTACATTTATTCAGCTTACGCACATACAAATACGGTGCGAAAAGTATTTGACCAATTTTTGGGGAGAGTTGTGTATTTTTCCGTTTGCTTTCAAGAACACCTACGTCTTTTATGGACATGGAGAAACCCAGGAGCAGAATCGAAAAAGAAGAAGGGCGACTATATAGTGATCTTCTGCTGTGGGGGTTCTCCCTTTTCATAAAGATGGACTCGTCCAGAGTATACTTATAGTACTGCTATGGTAGCGAGACGAGAGAATTCCGCGTTTTCTCACGGTATTTCCATTGACACTGTCATCTCTCTGCCTTCGGGCGGAGAGCATTAACCCAGTCGTGGCTCCGCCGAATGGTAGAGTCACAACTTGACAAAATTAGAGAGATATTTTTGGCTGGGTTATATGGCCCGGGGGATCCACGTTAAAAAGGCCTTGTGCCACATTTTGCTCTAGTGGGAGAGTAAATAAATACAGAATACCGCGTTTTCTCGTGGTAATTTCTTTTACACTGTCAGCTCTCTGCCTTTGTGCGGAGAGCGTTAACCCAGCAGTGGCTCCGCAGAAGGGTAGTCACAACTGGACAAAATTAGGCAGATATTTTTGGCTGAGCTATATGGCCCGGAGAACCCACGTTAAAAAGGCCTCGTGCCACATTTTGCCCTAGTGTTGGCGGGGGTAAATAAATACTGAATACGCGTTTTCACAGAGAGTTAATCGGAGAATACGAAAAGTTGTTCAACAGAAGGATGATAGGGATACCATGGATATAAGAAATGGCGAAGTTTTCGAGAAAATGGAAGCAAGAAAGAAACTTAACATCAGGAAGAGAAAGTTGAAATTTTATCATAATGAGGAAAGAGGACTTTGATACTCACAGGATAGATTGAAGGCAAAAGGGACAAAGGAAAAACGCATAACTAAGTTAGTGAGTATTTACACTATTTACATTGCTCGATGTAGTGCAGTGGATGTTGGCTCGGAACAAGAAATCGGGGAGCCGAGTTCGAAATCCAGTTGACTTCTTTGCATTTACTTACGTGCAAATATCTTTGGGAAATGTATTAATCCATCTCTTCCCTTGAGTTATGGTTTAAATAACAGGACAGATTGGTTTCAATAGCCTTAGCTGGCAACCAGTCTGCCGCAGAAAGTAATGGCAACCTACAGCGGGATAATCTTCTGCCCAGTCAGTTATGTCTCTTTCGAGACATGATTGCCCAAAGCGTGTATCCCGCATGGAACTTAACTGACTGACTGAATATAATAGTTGGAAACATAATTAAAACTGCAACTGGGCATAAAGTAGGGGATCAGTTTTATATTGTTATGAAGTAATAAACTGATCCCCCAATAATTACTACTTAATAATATAATGCACCTCTTCCCCCATTAGCTTTGAGTCAAATAATAGGACAGATTGGGTTTTATAGCCTTGGCTGTAAACCGGACCCTTTATTTATTCCACCGGGGTAGATCCTTCTAGTTCCACATGCCATGTCTTTTCAGTTTCAGTTATTTCACTATAGTAGCTGCACTCTCTCTAAGCTTTTGTTGCCTCTGCTGTGGCCAGGTATTGAACTCACAACTTTTGGGGTCAAGTCGCTGCATTACTTCAACCATCATTTTTATCCACTGAAGGATTTGAGGACAATAATCCGGAAACAGATTGTCAGCTTAGAAATTACAGCTAACTGGAGGGAATAGAAAGATTAATAACTTTCGAACTCGGCTTCCCGATCTCTAGTTCAAAGCCGATATCTACTGCACCAGAACACACATCCAAAACGTAGTACCGCGATAAAATCCAACTGGTTTACGTATGATAGAGGAAATACCTAAACTTATTTATAAATGGAACTTTGTCTCTCTGTGTGTGTGTGTGTGTGTGTGTGTGTGTGTCCGTTACCTATAGTCACCGAAACGGCTGAACTGATTTTCTTGAAAATTTACACAGTTGTACTATAAGCGTCTGCGAGTGTTCTTAGATAGGTTTTGTGTCGAGGTACCCCCGATAAATATCGAAAATCGATAATCGAAAAAATCGGGTTATAGAAGAGGTGGTCCGATTTTAATCAAATTTGATACACTCATAAGAAACGATATTCAGAACTTTCAAGGTTGCAGTTCTTACAATAGTGCAGAATATCGATAATATATATATATATAATGCAAGATGTTTGTGTGTGTGTGTCAGTTTATCTGCCTGTATGTCTGTATTTTTTCAGCCCTTTTATTTTAGTTTTTGCTTTAGGTTTGGCTCTAAGTAGGTATAATTGTAGTTCTTAGTCTCGGCCATGATACCATTTACTCAGAGGACTTATTTAGCCTTCAAAATTCAGTTTATGACGAAAAAAACTTATTTGATATTGATACTAGGAAATCAAAATTACATCCATTCATTTTTCTTTCAGTCTACAGTTTTGCTTTAACTGGAAACCAACTATTGCTTTTTAGTCTTTCGTGCCAACGTCCAAAGAGTCTGAGCTCCAGAACCATGGATTAGTTTTAAAGCTTTCATTACACCCGAGTAACGCCGGGTTATACTGTTAGTTATAGATAGATAGAGTTGTCGATCTTCGTCGCAAATTTTCTGTAGAGTTAATGTGGCGAAATTTCGCCGCAAAGTTGTAGTAACCGGTTTGGCCGGAAATAAAACACGGAATACAGGAGGTAGATTCAAAACAGTGTATAACAAGAAGATATATAAAAGGAATTGTTCGTAATAAGTAACCAGAAATAAGTAAGATCGAACGGTACAGTTACGCTGCTTATTGCCTGACGTAGTTAGATTTAACTGCGTACTAGCTATCCTTCAACTGCTGTACTTAACTGCTGTTCATTGCCGTAAGAGGAAGAGTTCATTCCTTGTAGAAGGGTACCATAGATAGATAGATAGATAGATAGATAGATAGATAGATAGATAGATAGATAGATAGAATTTATGATTGAATAAGTACGTTAATATTATCCACTGGGCCAAAAGTGAACGGGTTTCGGTTCAAAATTTTAATTTATATTAACTGAAGAATGTCTGTTCGTACAACGGTCGAAACAGCGTGAATATGACAAAAAAATGGGGACAACAGTCCGAACATTTACTTATTGAGCTTGAGTAAATGGACCATGAAACAAGGTTTAGAAGAAATGACAAAAAGACATTTTATTTTTACAGAAGACAGAAAATTGAGGATAGCCATGATCGCCTACGACCTGAAACGACTCGACACAGAAAAGAAGAATTCTTCAATGCACAATTTTTAATATGTGTTGCAGAGAATCTGAACATAAACAAGCGGAATTCCCATAATATAATAAACTCCTCACAAGAGTATGTAAATGGGAATCTATACTTCAAAGTACATTGGTCCTGGGCATGACGGTAAACTGCATCCGACAGCAAGACCTCTGATTTGGAGGTTGTGAGGAGCATGAAACCGGCTCCTAATTGCTGTTGTTCCAAAGTCTACCCTAACCCAGAGTGGTAGCACCTGTTAGGGTCCCAGCTATGGGCAAATAGTTAACCCCCCAAACTGAGGTCAAAATACTATGAAAGTATAAAAATAGATTTTTATAGAAATATATACATAAAAAAGACTTTTATAGAAAAAATGAAGAAAAAATATTACCAACAATACGTTTTTGAAGAAAAAATTCTGACCATAACACATTTTTGAAGGAAAAAAAATATTCTCAGCAAAACATTTTTTGAATACAAAACTAGAAGACATTTTCAGTTTTCTAAAATAAAAAAGAATAAAAACAAAAAAATTCATTAAAATCTGACTAAATCAACCTTCTCACAATAACCGAACATTTAAAAACATAACTTAAAACCCCACCATTTTGGCATTAAATAACCCACAGAGGTGTTGATATGCCGTTAAACAAAACTCCAACTCACATCCATTTGCACAAAATAGATTTTTATAAAAATATATACATAAAATAGACTAATAGAAAAATATACTTTTTTAAAGGAAAAATATTACTAACAATATATTTTTAAAGAAAAAATATTGCCATGACTCATTTTTGAAGGAAATAAATTATTCTCAGTGAAACATTTTTGAATACAAAACTAGAAGACATTTTCAGTTTTCTAAAAGAAAAAAGAATAAATAAAACAAAGAATCATTAAAATCAGACTAAATCGACCTTTTCACTATAACCAAACATTAATTTAAAACACAAATCTAAAACCCCACCTTTTTGGCATTAAATAACCCACAGAGGTGTTGATATGCCGTTAAACAAAACTCAAGCTCAAACTCAAAACATATCAAGTTTTTTTTTAAACCTTACATGTCTGCGTCGTGTAGTCTCCAAGCTATTTTTTGTGACGAGCATTATAGCTTTGTTTGTTTCCGTTGGTCAGCAAAGCAGGAAATTTTGTTTTGTTCCCCGAAGGCCTTTACCCCTTCAAATCTTTCCAAAACATCCTTATTTCCGTGCAAATGTAAACGCAGAATTCAAATCGATAATTGTTTATTGACGAAACCTACCTTTTTTCAAGTTTACAACCAGAAAAATATCGAACTTCTTTTGGCTATTTTTCTCACCCCGTAACCACGCTTCAAAAAATGTTATTCACTGCAGAATGACTTCACGCGTAGTTTGCCGATTTTTCGGCCAATTTACTTCCTTTTTGCAATTACTACGCGGAAATTGAGTTCCGAAACCAACAAAATCGCGGAGTAATTGCTCAAAGGAAGTAAACAGGCCGAAATAAGTTTCCTACGCCTCAAGTCACTCCACGGTGAATCAGATATGAGAACGGTGGTAAGGGGTGAGATATAGTCCGATTTTTTTCTGGTCGATAACAGGAAAAAAGGAAGGTTTCTTCAATAAACAATTATCGATTTGAGTTCAGCATATACATTTGCACGGAATTAAGGATGTTTTGGAAAGATTTGACGAGGTAAAGGCCTTCGGGGGACAAAACAAAACTTTACCGCAGAAACTGTTTTACAGGGCAAATTCGTATCTTAACATTTTTCGTTTTTTGTTGCCACGGAATTAAAGGTAACCTATTGTTTGTAGGTCCGAGGGTGCGCGCGTTGAGGAACGAGAAATCAGAGAGTCGAGTTCGAATTCTAGTTGACTTCGTTGCATTCATTTACGCTTGGAAAAATACTCTTGGAAAAAGGGATTAATCCGTCACTTTTTCCTCCAGCTATGGGTTAAACTTAGCATTTCATATCCAGTAAACAGAAGCTATTTTCTTTGAAATTTCGTAGTTTCTCAAAGAGAACTTCCGTTTTTATTTGGATATATTCAGCAATGCATATTCTTCTTGCGACACCATGTGATCTAAGGAGGGGGAGAACACAGACGAATTATAATGCGATTTAATATTTTACAATAAAGAAATCATTTTTAAATGAAACATTAATATATTTATAAACTTAATATAAAAAACAAGAAAAATTAAATGGGTTAAAACAACTGGACAGATTGGTTGGCCTTGGTTGGCAACCAGTCTACCGCTGAAAGTAATGGCAATCTACTGTGGTAAAATCTTCTGCTCAGTCAGTCATGTCGCGAAAGAGACATGATCGCCCATGTATCATGTATGGCACTTTACTTGAATGACTGACCGTATATAGAATTCTCTAGATGGGTATATGGAAAATATAAATATGCTTTTTACATCCTATCCCTCTCTTTCTTTCTCTTTCTTTCTAAACTTCTGGCAGAGTGAATTTTGCCATTTTTTATCTTTCTCACAGACGGTGGTCAACGTAAGCCACTATATTATGCAATCGAAAAAATAAAAAAAAATCAATGCGCATGCGCGAAATTAAAATTATTAAATGTCGACAATTTACACATCGCACCCTTTATAGATATGAAGAAAATTAGATAGATATAAACAGGCTGATATATATATATATATGAATTAAATAGATATAAACAAGCAGATATATACATATTAGTCATCCACATACAATCCTGTTTCGGTGTATTACAGTTCATCAGTGTGGCTAGACACGTCCACTTGCTTCTGGCCAGGATCGAAACTGAATCCAAGATGGGAAATTTTAACGTGTTGTATATAAGCAGTGTATATACACGCCAGTCACCGAAAGAACTCAATTCATTTCTGAAGAGTCACGCATATATCGCAAAAGTGGAAACTATTTTTAAATTTTTTTTCTCTAGAAATCTCAATCGTAATGAGACCATAATATATATATATATATATATATATATATATATTATGGTCTCATTACGATATATATATATATATATATATATATATATATATATATATATATATATATCCAACTGAATAAGGAACAAAGAAAATATTAACAACATTCAAAACAATAATTTAAGACAGTGGTCAGTATAGAAATAGGGCTATGAATATTTATTATAAATTATCTTTTAGAACATGTTCAAATTACAATCTACTATAAAGTATACATTTTGTTTCGACATTGAAAGGATAATGTCTCATCATGTAGTAAAGGCTATTTTTTGAAGGGAGATGGAAAATTCGCTTCCTTATATTGGTAAATTTTTGTGTGCGAGGTAACGGGGGTAGAGAAAATGAGAAACCAGAATGGGGGATTGTAAAACGGGCATTGCGGAAATAGAGAACAAAAAGAGGAAAACGGGAGAGAAAGAGAAAGTACTAAAAGAGATATGGTGAAAGGTTCAAGGAAAGACACCAGTTTTAAAAGTAGGATGAGTATAGTTTACTCTGCTATTTAACCCATATCTGGGGGAAGGGAGCAGAGACGAGTCTATACAGTTGCCAATGGTATTTGCGCGAAAGTTAATTTAACGAACTCGACCGGAATTTGAAATCGGTTCGCTAATTTCTTATTCCGAGCCTCTAACTGTTGCACGATCTGCACAACCATTATATTTTTTAATATTAATGTACTTCGTTAAATAAATATTGCAAGGTGAATAACATTCAAGAAAATTTACAGACGGGAATCAATTGATTCAATAAGATAACCATTTACTATTTTGAATAGTGCTACCTGTGCACATTTAGACATTAAACAATCAAAAGATATTACCAGAAAAAAAACGAGTTCAAATCTCTAAAAGTATTCATTGTCTGTCATCTCAATATAGCAAAAAGAAAATAGACAGATCGATAACAACTTAATAATCAATGCTAGGTAGTTTTATTGTAGAAGGAAAATCGCTTTACCTATGAAATGTCGGTCGTCGTCTAGAAACAAAAAAGAAAGATTTACTGATCTCCAAATAAAATGACGGCCGTACAACAGTCGGGATTCTGAAACGCTTATTAAAAATAAATTGTCACAGACTGGATTATCATTAAGAAGTTGCCTATCCGCTAAATCCGAAATTTTCTCAGAATGTGTCAATGTTTTAGTATGACGCAATTGGCTATTTCTAATCTAAATTTCTCTTTTTTGTTAATCGATTTCATCACCACAAGCAAGTCCGTGAAGCCACAAAGGCACAAGGGGTTACTGGGTGTAAAAGAATACGAAAAATGAGACTCTTTATTAAGAAGAAAGCTTAAGTCTTGTTTAACGGCATATCAACCTCTGAAGGTTATTTAAGGCTAAAAAGATGTTATAGTGGGAAAGTTGATTTAATCAGATATTGGTAAAAATTTCTATATTTTTACTTCATTTTATAAAACAAAAGATGTCTTTTAGGTTTTTATAAAAAAAATTATTACTGGTAATAATTTTTTCCTTCAACAATGTATTATGGCAAAATATTTTCCCTTCAAAAATGTGCTATAGTAATAATTTTCCTTTCCTTCAAAAATATATTATGGCAATAATTTTTTCTTTCCTTGAAAAATGTGTAATGACAATAATTCTTTTCCTTCAAAAATATATTATGGCAATAATTTTTCTGCTTCAAAAATATATTATGGCAATAATTTTTTTGCCTCAA
The DNA here is from genome assembly GCA_037127315.1 of Ascarosepion bandense. Classification (NCBI taxonomy): domain Eukaryota; kingdom Metazoa; phylum Mollusca; class Cephalopoda; order Sepiida; family Sepiidae; genus Ascarosepion; species Ascarosepion bandense. Next base: position 251,415 of record JBBBDQ010001528.1, on the reverse strand, counting down.
AAATATATTATGGCAATAATTTTTTTGCTTCAAAAATATATTATGGCAATAATTTTTTGCTTCAAAAATATATTATGACAATAATTATTTTCATTCAAAAATGTATTATGGCAATAATTATATATTTCTTTCAAAAATGTGTAATGGCAATAATTTTCTGCTTCAAAAATATACTATGACAATAATTTTTTGCTTCAAAAATATATTATGGCAATAATATTTTTCCATCAAAAATATCTTATGGCAATAATTTTATGGTTTCAAAAATATATTATGGCAATAATTTTTTCATTCCTTCAAAAATGTGTAATGATATTATTTTTTTCCTTAAAAAATATATCATGGCAATAATATTTTGCTTCAAAAGTATATTATGGTAATAGTTTTTTCCTTAAAAAATATACTATGACTATAATTTTTTTCATCAAAAATATATTATGGCAATAATTTTTTGTTTCCTTCAAAAATGTGTAATGACAATAATGCTTTTCCTTCAAAAATATATTATCGCAATAATTTTTTCCCTTCAAAACTGTATTATGGCAATAATTTTTCTTTCCTTCAAAGATATGTTATAGCAGTAATTTTTTTGCTTCAAAAATATACTATAGTAATAATTGTTTTCATTCAAAAATGTATTATGGCAATAATATTTTCTTTCCTTCGAACATATGTTAAGACTAATTTTTTTGCTTCAAAAATATATTATGGCAATATCTTTCCATAAAAAATATATTATGGCAATATTTTCTTGGCTTCAAAATATATATTTTTTTTAGAAATGTATTATGGCAATAATTTTTCTTTCCTTTGAAAATGTGTAATGAAAATAATTTGTTTCTTCAAAACTATATTATGGCAATAATTATTTTTCGTCAAAAATATATTATGGCAATAATTATTTTTCGTCAAAAATATATCATGGCAATAAATTTTTTCCTTCAAAAATATATTATGACAATAAATTTTTCTTTCAAAATATATAATGGCAATAATTTTTGCTTCAAAAATGTATTTTGGGAATAATTTTTTTCCCTCAAAAATGTGTAAAGACAATAGTTTTTTCCTTGAAAAATATATTATGACAATAATTTTTTTGCTTCAAAAATATATTATTGTTATATTTTTTCTTCAAGAATGTATTGTTAGTATTATTTTTCCTTTAAAATGTATATTTTTCAATATTTTTTTATGTATAAATTTCTATAAAATTCTACTTTTTTAATTTCATAGTGATTTGACCCCAGTTTGGGGGGTTAACTATTTGCCCATAGCTGGGGCCCAAACAAGTGCTAGCATCCCAGGTAAAGAAGGACCTGGGAACAACAGCAATTAAGAGGTGATTCCATGCTCCTCACAACATGCAGGTTACCGTCAAAACCAGGACCCTTAACAAAAGAGAGCAATAGTTGAGTAATAAGTCAGGCAGTAGATAACGATTGACATTGCACTTAAATTTTTGAAGATCAAAGTTGGTTTGAAAGCATGGACCTAAAAAAGGGTTCCATAAGATAGAAGTGCAACAAAAGGAACTGTTAGCATAGGACTTACGGTTACGTCTAACTATTTAAACTGTAAACTGATTGGACTTTGCCTCCAATCTAGACAGTTAATTGCCATACGTGATACACTCTTGGGCGATCATGTCTCGAAAGAGACGTGACTGATTGAGTAGAACATTATCCCGCAGTATGTTGACATTGCATTCTGCGGTAGACTGGTTTCCAGCCGACGCTACAGAACCCAATATGTCCTATTATTTAACCCAAAACTGAAGGGAAGGGACGGATTAATACCTTTCCCAAGCGTATTTGCGCGTAAATGAATGCGAGAAATTCAACTGGAAGTTGAAATTAGCACCCCGACTTGTCGTTCTGAGGATAATGCGCTTAAATTCATAAACTCTAGGTACCATAGCAAAGAGTTCATCCGAACGATTACAATGTAAATATTTATAGAAAAATCACAGGTCAGGGTATGTTCCATCGGTGTGCAGGTGGCTGAAGCCAAGATGCTAAGTCAGGACTAATATTATGGCTGATTCTTCTTTGGATTTTATCAAGAATATCTAAATATACACTCGGGGAACCTGATCATATGTGATAACAATTTTCAAAGCATGAACGAATGTCATTTATCTATATTTCTGAGATGAGGTAGTATTTACAGTATTTACATTGTTCAGACTATTGTTCTCATCATTGTTGCCATTTGTACGACATTTAATAACAGATCATTCTATTTGCCGATAGATTAGATGGATTGGATAGAAAGGTAGATTAGATATTATAGAAAGATAGATAAATAAATAGATAGTGTATAGACTGTGATAGATAGATAGATAGATAGATAGATAGATAGATAGATAGATAGATAGATAGATAGATAATGAATAGTCTGTGATAGATAGATAGATAGATAGATAGATAGATAGATAGATAGATAGATAGATAAAATATATAAAAAATATTTGCTCAGAATGTTTGCTGTATAAATCATAGGTGAGTTCTGCAAGCGTTCAACAAACACGAATGTATTTCTCTATATTTCTTAGATGAGGTGGAATTTACTGTATTTACATTATTCGGACTATTGTTCTCATCTTCATTGGCATTTGTACAACGTTTAATAATAGATTATTCTATTTGTCTATATTTCTGAGATGCGGTAGTATTTACAGTATTTACATTATTCAGACTATTGTCCTCATCTTTGTTGCCATTTTTACGACGTTTAATATTAGATCATTCTATTTGTCTATATTTCTGAGATGAGGTAGTATTTACAGTATTTACATTATTCGGTTTATTGTCCTCATCTTTGTTGCCATTTGTACGACGTTTAATATTAGATCATTCTATTTGTCTATATTTCTGAGATGAGGTAGTATTTACAGTATTTACATTATTCGGACTATTGTCCTCATCTTCATTGGCATTTGTACAACGTTTAATAATAGATTATTCTATTTGTCTATATTTCTGAGATGAGGTAGTATTAACAGTATTTACATTATTCGGACTATTGTCCTCATCTTTGTTGCCATTTTTACGACGTTTAATATTAGATCATTCTATTTGTCTATATATCTGAGATGAGGTAGTATTTACAGTATTTACATTATTCGGTTTATTGTCCTCATCTTTGTTGCCATTTGTACGACGAATAGATCATTCTATTTGTCTATATTTCTGAGATGAGGTAGTATTTACATTATTCGGACTATTGTCCTCATCTTTGTTGCCATTTGTACGACCTTTAATAATAGATCATTTTATTTGTCTATATTTCTGAGATGAAGTAGTATTTACAGTATTTACATCATTTAGACTATTGTCCTCGTCTGTGTTGCCATTTGATGTAGACGTTGGTTAGTTCCTGTGACTTGACCTAAAGAGGTGTGTGCTCAATACCAGGCTACAGCAGTGGTGAACAATTAACTTGCAGGGTTAGCGTGAGACAACTCATGACTTTTAATCGAGGCATAACTACGCAAGGAATGACAATGATATACCCCAGTGTTTGTAATAAAAGTTTCGGTTGGAAATTCCTAGCACCTGAAGAAGGCAGAACGTCCAACGGCCGAAACGTCCTATCAATGGCGACAAAGATGAGGACAATAGTCCGAATAATGTAAATGCTATGAACGAATGGTAGATTTATAAACATGTAAGAATTATTCTGGAAAATATTTATGTAGCCCAATAAATTGAAGCAACTTTCTAAGGAAGTGACCTAGCAATGAATTCAGGCTAGTCTTCCCATTTTATATCAGTCGAATATGTTAGCCAGAGAAAGCGCAGCGAGCCGCTCTTTTAGAGTTTACTATCAGCCAGACTGATGGAAGTCAGAAAAGTGTCTCTCTCATGATTAATAGAAGTTTCGTTTTTGGAGGGTTAAAGTTAATATGCCAAAACTTGCTCCAGGTAAGAACAGACTGGAGGTCATGATTTTAGAACACCTGTCTATTTAACCTGATCGAACTGATCAAGATTCCTATCGAAAAAGGTGTAACTGGTTGCGTGATCTTGAGTTGAGAACAGGTGTCAGCGGGAATGACACGGATAAAAACCAGGAACGAACTGCATGCAAGGATGGAACCTTGGGAGACATCCGCATTTGTATAAAAAGTACTCTCCATTTTCTATATCCAATGCAACCAGATTCATGCAACCACATGAGATAATAAGCCCCAGAACATTTATGGGAGAAAGGAGGAAATTCAAAACCTGACATTTTCCGTTTCTTGTAACTTAACGTAAGGGAGATTAAAAAAAAAAAAAAAGAAAAGAAAAAAGCCCCGAAGGAGAATAATATGGAAATAAAGGTTGATAGAAATGTTGTCGACTAAGAAGATCATCATCATTTTAATTCTTTTTGTCTTCTTTCAATCGTAATTTTAAACAAGTCGCTTCTTCATACAATACGTAAGCCTTGTTCTACGGTGGAAATTGTTTAGATAAATGATTATTTGTTTTATTACAATAGAAATTCTTATTAATTCTAGCCAGGAAGATGCTCTCGAAATGACTCAGTCAGTCAATTAAGTGCCATACGTGATACACGCTTGGACGTTCATGTCTTGAAAGAGACATGACTGACTGGGCAGAAGATTATCCCGAAGTAGATTGCCATTGCTCTCTGCAGTTGACTGGTTGCCAGCCAAGGCTATAGAACCCGATCTCTCCTGTTATTTGACTTATAGCTACAGGAGGAAGAGATTTATTATATTATTAAGTATTAAGTAGTGAGGGATCAGTTTATTACTTCATAACAATTTAAAACTGATCTCCCACTTTATATCCAGTAGAATCTTCAGTCATGTTTCCAATTATTATATTCAGTGAGTTAAGTGCCATACGTTCTGGGCGATCATGTCTTGAAAGAGACATGACTGACTGGGCAGAAGATTATCCCGCAGTACATTCTTTCTGCGGTAGACTGGTTGCCGACCAAGGCTACAGAACCCAATCTGTCCTATTATTTAACCCATAACTGGAGGGCAGAGACGGATTAATACCTTTCCCAAGGGTATTTGCGCGTAAGTGAATGCAAGAAATTCGACTGGAATTCGAACTCGGCTTCCCGACTTCTCGTTCCGAACCGATATGCACTACACCACGACGCACATCGAAATGACTATTTGTTCTAAAAGGAAATAAATTCTTATTATTGGGTAATACCAGTGAGAGAGCAATTCTTACCAAGACAGTAGAAATTCTTATTAACGCTTTGACAATGCTATATATTATTTAGGCTGTTCGTCTGTACGATCTTTAACTTTTTTCGCTTAGAATTAGAACTGAGATCAAAATATAGTATGATTTGGGACGGACAAACTACATTTTATCTCTTAATTGAGCTTCAAACTTCGAACAAATCGCAGATCAGCTAGTTGTGTCTTCGTCTTCGCACAGATCACAACTCAGCTGCGCCTTTGTCAACGGACTGAGCTGAACCCAGTTGTCTCTTTCTTTTCGAAATGAGCGCAACCCAGTCGTCTATTTGTCTTCCTCTTGAGCGCACAGCAGTATAAATAAACTAAGAAAAATCAAGATAAAAGCAAGACTAATGAAAAATTAGTAATGGCTGACGATATTTCATCTAATAAAAATTCAAAAATACAAATACAACTTATATTAACGATTCTTTTTTTCCGATCTGTGCTATTTAATATAACCATAAAAACAAATTGCAATAAAAAGCAACTGAAATTAAGATGAATGAATGAAGAAACTTTTTTTTTCACAATGTCTGCTTCACTGTAATAATGAATTAAAAGCCAATGTTTCCTGATATAATTTATTCTCATTAAATGTAAATAGCGACTACGTATTATTCTATCCTGGCTTGCTTCAATAAAGGATCTGGCAAATACTTTCATTAAATTATGCATTCAATTTCGCAAGTTTCTTCCTGATTATCGTATCTGATCAATAAAGGATTCTATCGATCATATTATTGACTGGCTTTAAATATTTAATCCGTACATCACGATTAATCTTGACGTCAGTCTCATGATTGCAAACACTGAATTATCCGAGCAAATTGCTACAGTCAATCAATTTTTGGTGGTGGTGTTTCCATATGACGTTGCCAGTCAATCAATACGCCCTTAAAACACTTCCACACTACTTTTGCATTTTAAATTTGTTATGTCCAAATAATGAATTCGCATTTTATTGAGATATATCTTTAATCATTTGAACATAATTAACCGGGACAATTTACAGATCCTAATTTAATTAACATTTATAGATACAAAAGAGAGCAGAGTAGTTCTAATTGTTGCACCTAATAGAATTATTTCAGCAAAATATGACGACCTCCATTTGCGTGTGAAAAACAGGAAATAGTGTATTAAGTTATGGAAATATTTTTGGATAAAAGAAAGGCACTCTTATTTCCGGCAAAATTACGAGAGTCATGCAATAAATAAGGTGGATTTTTCGGTATAAGGACATCTACGGGGGTCATTCAATAAATAAGGTGAATTTTTTGGTATAAGGATATCTACAAGCGTCATTCAATAAATAAGGTGAATTTTTTGGTATAAGAACATCTACGAGGGTCATTCAATATATAAGATGAATTTTTCGGTATAAGGACTTCTACGAATGTCATTCAATAAATAAGGTGAATTTTTCGGTATAAGGACTTCTACGAGGTTCATTCAATAAATAAGGTGAATTTTTTGGTATAAGGATATCTACAAGCGTCATTCAATAAATAAGGTGAATTTTTTGGTATAAGAACATCTACGAGGGTCATTCAATATATAAGATGAATTTTTCGGTATAAGGACTTCTACGAATGTCATTCAATAAATAAGGTGAATTTTTCGGTATAAGGACTTCTACGAGGGCCATTCAATAAATAAGGTGAATTTTTCGGTATAAGCACTTCTACGGGGGTCATTCAATAAATAAGGTGAATTTTTCTGTATAAGGACATCTACGAGGGTCATTCAATAAATCAGGTGAATGTTTTGGTGTTAGGACATCGAGCATCATTTAATAAATAAGGTGAATTTTTTGGTATAAGGACTTCTACGAGGGTCATTCAATAAATAAGGTGAATTTTTTGGTATAAGGACTTCTACGAGGGTCATTCAATCAATAAGTTAAATTTTTTGGTATAAGGACTTCTAATACAAATAGAAGCTTACTTTTTTCAACGTCGTCTCCCAGTAGTGTCACACTCTTTTCACAACTGTGCACAAGCTTCCGTATTCCTTCAGCGTAAAAAACTTTGGACTGATGTCTCAGCCAATCGCTCAGAGCACTTTTGACTTCATCGTGACTGTTAAACTTCGTACTTCTCGTGAATGCTTTCAAGAGACCAAACAAGTGAAAGTCTCAAGGGGCAAGGTCTGGGCTGTAAGGAGAATGAGGGAACAGTTCACAGCCCAGCTCGTTGATGGTCTGCACCATTTGGGCTGCTGTGTGAGGCTTTGCAGCTGACCTTCGAGTAGGCAAGGTCATCATGGACAATTTTGTGTGCTGTCCTAACAGATAGGCTTAAAGTCCTTGCAATGTCATCCACTGTCACCCTTCTGTCAAAGTGAATGAGGTCATTGACTGATTCGATCACCTTAGGAGACTTCTTAAGGTCTTCCAGGCCTGTCTTCATCCGCAACACTTCTTCGTCCTTCTTCAAACAATTTAGCCCACTTGTAGACATTTTTTGACTGCAACATGTGGTACCATACACAGTTGACATTCTCCTATGAATTTCAACTGGTTTGCACCCTTCAGCAACCAAAAACTTGATAACTGACCTCTGTTCAATCGTAGAGCATGCTTCTTAGTCGGTCATCTTTGTTAATCTCCAAAACTCTGCAATTTTTTTTTCAATCTGCAAAAAAATTAAATCACTTTAGAAAAAAAGTAAAGGAAAAAAAAGCTTCTATCTGTATTAGAAGTGCTTATACCGAAAAATTCACCTTATTTATTGAATGACCCTCGTAGAAGTCCTTATACCGAAAAATTCACCTTATTTATTGAATGACCCTCGTAGAAGTGCTTATACCGAAAAATTCACCTCATTTATTGATGACCCTCGTAGAAGTGCTTATACCGAAAAATTCACCTTATTTATTGAATAACCCTCGTAGAAGTCCTTATACCGAAAAATTCACCTTATTTATTGAATGACCCTCGTAGATGTCCTTATACCGAAAAATTCACCTTATTTATTGAATAACCCTCGTAGAAGTCCTTATACCGAAAAATTCACCTTATTTGTTGAATGACCCTCATAGAAGTCCTTATACCTAAAAATTCACCTTATTTATTGAATGACCCTCGTAGATGTCCTTATACCGAAAAATTCACCTTATTTATTGAATAACCCTCGTAGAAGTCCTTATACCTAAAAATTCACCTTATTTATTGAATGACCCTCATAGAAGTCCTTATACTAAAAAATTCACCTTATTTATTGAATGAACCTCGTAGAAGTCCTTATACCGAAAAATTCACCTTATTTATTGAATGAACCTCGTAGAAGTCCTTACACCGAAAAATTCACCTTATTTATTAAATGACCCTCGTAAAAATTCTTATACCGAAAAATTGGCCTGATTTATTGAATGGCCCTCGTATTATATCGGCTGATTGAAACGTATCGGCCTATTTTATGTATTAGTTGCCAGAAAGAGTCCTGTACCTTTTATCTTTGAAGTCGTTAAAGGAGCAAGTTTTTTTTTATAGCAAACCAAGACTCTAGAAGTATAAGAAGAGCAAATACACGAATATGTCTTCCATACAACAAGAATTATTTGTGAAATCAGTTGACACGATTCCTGGGCGGCTGGAAAAGCTGCTAGTAAAATCTAGCGTCCATCTTTTATCCTCTCTATTATAATAAAGAGCCCTGGACATGATGGTAAAGTGCATCCGGCAGCAAGGCCTCTAATTAGGAGTTCTCTGCTAACAGTTCCTTTTCTTGCACATCTAGCTTATGGTACTCTTTTTTAGGTCCATGCTTTCAAGCCAACTATGATCTTCAAAAATTTAAGCGCAATGTCAATCGTTATCTTCTGTCTTCTTAATTCTTGTTCTTTCATTGTCCTCTCTCCTTAATAGTAGTTTTTCTCATATTCTCTAACACTCAGTAACATCTTGCATCCTAGTGGCTTTATTACCTTATTTAGGGTGAAAATATAAAAAAAAATTAAATGCAATGTCAATCGTTATCTACTGCCTGACTGATTACTCGTCTATTGTTCTCTTTTCTTAATGACCCAGGTTTTGACGGTAACCTGCATGTTGTGAGGAGCATGAAATCACCTCTTAATTGCTGTTGTTCCCAGGCCCTTCTTTACCTAGGATGCTAGCACTTGTTAGGGGTCCCAGCTATGGGCAAATAGTTAACCTCCAAACTGAGGTCAAAACAATATGAAATTATAAAAGTAGACTTTTATAGAAAAATATACATAAAAATAAACTTTTATAGAAGAATATACATTTTTGAAGGAAAAATATTACCAATACACTTGAAGAAAAAATTATTACCTTAACACATTTTTCAAGGGAAAAGAATATTCTCAGCAAAACATTTTTGAATACAAAACTAGAAGACATTTTCAGTTTTCTAAAATAAAAAAGAATAAAAACAAAATATTTTCATGAAGATGAGACCAAATCAACCGTCTCACTTTAACCGATTTTTTAAAAAATCCCTTTAAAAACCACCTTTTTTGGCATTAAATAAACCACAGAAGCCATTAAACAAAACTCAAACTCAAACGTAAACTATTATAATAAAAATTGTTGTATATATATATATATATATATATATATATATATATATAGAAATAGATATATAGATATAGTCATCCGAAGTCAGATCTGTTTCACAGCTCATCTGTACGGTTAGACATCCGATTGCTTTTAACTCAGGATTGAAACAAGACCGAATTGGTGTCAGTCGGCGATGTTACCTCTGAGCTATGGTAGAAGGAGGCAGACTTTTAGCGTATGATGTATCATACGCCAGTAGCCAGAGTGCTCTAATGCATTACCGAAAAATTCACCTTATTTATTGAATGACCCTCGTAGAAGTCCTTATACCAAAAAATTCACCTTATTTATTGAATGACCCTCGTAGCAGTCCTTATACCTAAATATATATATATATATATATATATATATATATATATATATATATATATATATATATATTTGAATTTTAAAAAATTTAAATCTGTCGGCTAATGCCAGTTACGTAAATTTCCGTATAATTCCGTAATATATATATATATATATATATATATATATATATATATATATATATATATATTAATAAGTATGCATGTTGTCCTACGTCGATGGCACGACTCGAAATTTCATGCGTTATGCAATCATCCGGTACATTTTTCAAACTGACAGTTTAATAGATTTTAATTGAAATTCACTAATTTAAGTTCATGCGAGTTAAATCTTATAAAGTTAGGTTTCTGCTTTTTTAATAACAAGAGTAAAAATTTAAATATTCTATGAGTACATGAAGATAAAAATTAAAATTAAAATTGCAATTGTAATCAAAATTTAGAATTAAAAAATTAGAAAATTAAAATGCAGGAAGTTGAAATCAAAGGGGCGTAATTCATAATTAATAATAGTAATATTTTCGAGGGAAAAAAGTAAAGACAGGAGAAAAGTCAGGCAGTCAAGAAGAAAGACAGAAATTAAGGGAGTCAGGAAGAAAGTTCTAAAAGGCATAAGTTACATCTGCCACCTTTTCCGTTGTAAGATTTGGATTTAGCGACGATGTTCCTGGTAATAATTAAGATCGTATATATAATCATATATAATATAATTAATATATATCATATATATAATTAATATATATCATATATATAATCATATATATATAATATTCAATAATATCATATATCAGATATATATATATATATATATATATATATATATATATATATATATATATATATATCAGATCATATATATATCAGATCATATATATATCATTGCTTATGCTGCATTTACTGCTGTTTAAAGACAACACGTGATTATTAAATCACGGCTTCCACCTCAGTTCATTCTCTTTACTATCAGTTATTAAACTTTACTACCAGTTATGAAAGCTCTTGGCGTATGTCTGCTCTTTAGTCAGTCAGTAAAGTGCCATGCGCGCTACACGCTTGGGCGATCATGTCTCGAAAGAGACATGACTGACTGGGCAGAAGATTATCCCGCAGTAGGTTGCCATTGCTTTCTGCGGTAGACTGGTTGCCGACCAAGGCTATAGAACCCGATCTGTCCTATTATTTAACCCATAACTGGAGGGAAGAGACGGATTAATACCTTTCCCAAGGGTATTTGCGCGTAAGTGAATGCAAGGAATTCAACTGGAATTCGAACTCGGTTCCCCGATTTCTCGTTCCGAGACGATATCCACTGCGCCACAACGCACAAGTGCCTTATTCTTTTATTTTTACAATAATTATGCCGTCGAGTAGTAAAAAGTATATATATATCCTTTTTATTATATTTAAGACCATTCTGTATATATATATATGTTTGTAATTTTATGTTTATTATTATTATTTTTATTGGTACCCCTCTCTTCATTTTAAGAAAAGACTCATTCCAGAAAAAAAATAAAAATAAAAATTGTACCAAATGGAAGGTATATTGTAAGGTCTAAGGTAAATGGAAGGTGTATTGTAAGGTCTAATGAAATGAGCTAATTAAACTCATTGAAATGAGCTATAGTTTATAACCAATTGAAATGACGTGCTGAGTAAACTTCATATCGCTCTGGTTAATACCCATCGAGCTCTCTATAAGGATTTACCAATTAATATTTTATATTAAGGTAATCTTATTGAATTATCCTCACCGTTTCCGGACTGGACACCTGTACATAAACATATATATATATAACGGAAAACTCAACACATCATTTAGATTGATTATAAATTATAATTCATTTCTAAGAGCTAAATTAGATTTACACTGGATAATGTGAAAACACTATGAAAAATAAGTAAACAAACACTGGTATGAACATCACCCAGCACTGGTTACAGAAATAGAAGATGTCACCATTCTATGGGATTACACGATCTACACAGACAGAAAAATTGAAGCAAATAGGCTGGACATTATTGTTAAAAACAAAAGAGAAAAAACTTGCTTATTAGTTGATATGGCTTGTCCAGCGGATTGCAACATAGCAACCAAGGAATTCGAAAAAACTGTCAAAATATAAAGACCTGGAAACTGAAATAGAAAAAATGTGGAAATTGAAAACAAGAATCGTACCAGTGATAGTGGATGCACTTTAAATTATAAAAAGGGGAACAAAACAACACATTGAAAGAATCCCTGGAAACCCCAGCTTAAGAGATATACAAAAAATTGTATTGTTAAGTACAGTCCACACACTAAGGAGAACTTTGTATATGTAATGCCAGGGTTGTTAGGGAGATATAAAAAAACATGATATGGAGCAATAACAACACACCACGACCTGCTTTAGGTCTTCCTGCAGATGTGGTAGCTAGTGCGACCATAGCAGAAATAAAATTCTGGTGAAAAATAACAATAATAATAATAATAATAATAATAATAATAATGGCTTACTAACATACATAGAAACAACAAAGGATTGGATGTTACAATTAGTAAGGCAACATGAAGAAAGAAAGAAAAAATATTCAATAATAAAAGAAGGCAGTAAATTCAAACAAGATTTACAGTTAGTAGATTCTGTAGAAAAGCAGAACGGAAGCCAAGAGCCGACTATTGCGGCAAAGAATATGAAAATGAAAGCCAAAGACAAATCTCTTGAACAGATGAAACAGCGCTGGCAAGACAAACCTCTGCTTGGCCAATATCCAGTACGTGCCAATAAATCTAATGTTGACAAAGTTAATACTCATCGATGGTTACGTGCATCTGGATTAAAGTCCGAAACTGAAGGCTTTATTCTTGCAGTACCAGACCAAAGTCTTTTCACGAGAAACTTTCAGGCAAATATTATGCATAATAATATGGATCCAAAATGTAGGTTTTGTGATAAACACCAAGAAACAATAGACCACCTAATCTCAGGCTGTTCTGTGCTTGCCCCAAATGAATATAAAAATCGCCACGATAGAGTTGGGCAATATTTACATTGGGCAATATGCAAACATTATGGAAAAGCTGTAGGCAAACACTGGTATGAACATCACCCAGTACCGGTTACAGAAATAGAAGATGTAACCATTCTATGGGATTACACCATCTACACAGACAGAAAAATTGAAGCAAACAGGCCAGACATTATTGTTAAAAACCAGAAGGAGAAAACTTGTCTATTAATTGATATGGCTTGTCCAGCGGATTGTAACATAGCAATCAAGGAATTTGAAAAACTGTCAAAATATAAAGACCTGGAAATTGAAATAGGAAAAATGTGGAAATTGAAAACAAGAGTTGTGCCAGTGATAGTAGGTGCACTTGGAATGATAAAAAATGGAACAAAACAACACATTGAAAGAATCCCTGGAAACCCCAGCTTAAGAGATATACAAAAAATTGTCTTATTAAGTACAGCCCACACACTAAGGAAAACTTTATCTATGTAATGCTGGAGATGATAGGGAAGATAGAAAAACATGAAATGGAGCCATAACAACATGCCACTACCTGCCTTAGGTCTCCCCGCAGACTTGGTTGGTAGTGAGACCAAAGCAGAAATCGAAATATGATGAAAAATGACATAATAATAATAATAATAAGATACTAAAAATAATAATAATATGATAATAATAATAATAAATATAAAAATAAATAATAATAATAATAATAATAATAATAATAATAATAACTAATAACAGGTAATAAAATAAATAAAAAACTAACCAGTTTAGTAAAAGATGCAGAATCGTTATGGAGGGTCAATTAATGGTTGGATTAACTAGAAACTTCTATTACTTCTACAAATCAGATCAACTGAATTTATTTTTGTGATGACATTTAAAAATCACTTCATTCTGCTAATTTAAAAGCTGATATTTACCACAAAATTCAATTATTTTAATTTTCTCATCTAAGTATAGGTTACATTTATTTCTAAAGCTACTAGAATTTTGTGATTTACCAACTATCTTACATTAAATATGTAGAGAAAGTTTGGGATTTAAGGTGGGGGCCTTGAGAAGGAATATATATGATTATAAATATGTTTGCGTCGCTTTGGACGGATTTCACCTGCTGCTGTCCACTTTGCTGACTGCCGATTTGACTCCGGAGTAAAGTGGTGGGTCCGTGTTTGATACATTGTTACATATTTACGCAAAAACTCTTTCTTGTTGCGTTAAAACAATTGCAAATAACGCTCTGAATCGTTTTTGTTTTTAATCGACTGTGAGAAAACGCGGCACCCAGTTTGAACACAGCTTTCTCATTGACAAATATTCACGTAAAATGGTGAATACACTGCCTTTTAATATGTTCGACTACGCTGCTATCTCAAGCAACTTTAAATTACGGTCAGCCAAAACGAGTTTGTGGAATTTTTGGTGTTTTTCGGGACAACTGCTGATTTTGGGCCATTGAGTGTTCAGCAATATTTGTGTCTGTACAACCGCGTGTAAAGTCAGCATTCCACCTCTGTTTCTGACGGAACAGACTCTAAATAACACTTATCAAGCCATTGCTATGCTTGAAGAGTATTTTTATCTTCAGAAAGCAATGCTTTATCAACATACAAAATAAAGATTTTTCCATTGTTTTAAAAATTTTCAACAATAGCTTCACTTAACTGTAATTTGTAAACTAATAATCCGATTAGGTCAAAATTATGTCACGTGCCATTTGAAAGTTAGTACTTTATAAAAATCATATGAATTCTTTATTAGTGGCGCCATCTATTTGTCAGGCCCGGAACTTATTGAGTGATGTGTTATATAATATCAGCCTGTTTATAGCTGATTCATTCTATTCATCTCTATACATAGTGTGGTTTGTAAATTGTTGACATTTTATATTTTGCGCGTTGTTTTTGATTTTCTCGTTTGCACAATATAGTAGGGTCCGTTGGGCACCATCTGTGCGAAACTTTGTCCTGTTATTTAACCCACAACTGGAGGGAAGAGACGGATTAATACCTCACCCAAGGGTATTTGCCCGTAAGTGAATGCAGAAAATTCAACTGGAATTCAAAATCAGCTCCCCGATTTCTTGTCCCGAGCCAATATCCATTGCACCACAACGCACATCTGCACTCAGTCAGTTAATTACCATACGTGATACACGCTTGAGCGATCATGTCTCCAAAGAGATATGACTGACTGGGCAGAAAATTATCCCGCAGTAGGTTGCCATTGCTTTCTGCGGTAGAATGGTTGCCAACCCAATCTGTTCTGTTATTTGACTCAAAGCTAGAGGGATAAGAGATGTACTATATTATTAAGTAGTAATTAGTGGGGGATCAGTTTATTACTTCATAACAATAGAAAACTGATGCCCCACTTAATGCCCAATAGAAGTTTTAATAATGTTACCAACTATTATATCCAATCAGTCAGTTAAGTGCCATAAATGATACACGCTGTGGGCGATCATGTCTCGAAAGAGACATGACTGACTGGGCAGAAGATTTTCCCGCAGTAAACTGCCATTACTTTCCAAGCCGATATCCACTGCACCACAACGTGCAGGGAGTTATAGGGAGTAAAAGTGAGAGAAAAAACTGTGTATAGGGAGGGTTGATGAAAGACAAAGAGGAATGGTATTTAAGAAGACAGAAAAAGGCGATTGACATTGCATTTCAAATTTTGAAGATTTAGTTATCAGGGAAGCCAGTAAACAGAACGGAGATCCACATGTGGGAAGTGCGAAAAAAGAAACTATTGTAGTAGAAGTGCCAATCTAGTGGCACAATTAAATACTTACAATCAGGGTGTAATGTCGGGTGTAAATGGTTTATTTTAACAGTTTACACCCGACATTACACCCTGATTGCAAGTATTTAATTAAATACTGAAGTAAAAAACACAAAAAACTCTACTAAGTGAGAAGATTGTCTTCTTCTGCAAGTAAGTGACATCATCATTTGAACAGTAATTACCTTTTAATCAGTTAATTGCCATACGTGATACACGCTTTGGGCGATCATGTCTCGAAAGAGACATGACTGACTGCGCAGAAGATTTTCTCGCAATAGGTTGCCATTACTTTCTGCTATGGACTGGTTGGCAAATAACACTACAGAACCCAAACTTTCCTGTTATTCAACCCCCTAGTTTTAGGTAGGCGAGATGAATTAATAACTTTCCCACGGGTATTTGTGCTTAAGGGAAGGAAACGATTTCCACTGTTCCCTGTTTCTCATTCCGAGCCGATAACCTTCTTCTTCTTCTTCTTCTTCTTCTTCTTCTTCTATGTGCCTTGTCTTTTCGGGACATAAGCGATCATGACCTTCCACGTCTTCCACGGTAGCTCCTAGCAGGCTTTCTCCTGTAACATTTCGCGAACCCCGTTCCGTCATCCACCTGCTCAGGCCCTTCAAATATGTTATCCCCTGCTTTCCTATATCTCCTTTTCCCTCTATCTGGCCTGTTAGTATCAGGTTCTCCAAGCTTTCCTTCCTCATTGCATGTCCCAGGAAATTTAGCTGTTTTTTCCTGATGCTCACTATTAATTTCCTTTTCGTTCCCATCCTTTCTAACACCCCATCATTGCTCATATGCTCGGTCCATGATATTCACAGCATCTTTCTGTAGAACCACATTTAATCTGCATCAAGTTTTTCTTTCATCTTTGATGATATTGACCAACATTTAGTGCCATTTTGTTTTGAAGAACAGACATCACATAGCAATCTAGTAATCTCTTCTTTGTTTCTAGTGAAAGAGTCTTAATACTTTACTCAGCTTCTAGAACGGGTCCTTCTCTATGCCTATTTGTCTTCGGATATCTGTGTCCCACTTTAAAAAAATACGATAACTATTACATTTCAGTAAAGAAAAAGACTGACAAGTTAATTTTTTTAATATCGTTTTGCTTGTATACGTACAAATGTATTTTTTCTAGACACAATGCATCTAAAATTTCTAAAGAACTGAATATTACCTAGAAGTTTATAGGTTCCGTGCGTTTTCTTTATGACAGCAATACGGTCGCATTTAAATGAGCGTAAAAAGTGACCAATTTGAAAGCGTGGCATGCTCGTCCAGAAGACGTACGTTCCACTGTAAATACCAATGGTAAGAGTAGCCGTTTTCCTACAAGGAAACATTCGTTGACTGAGCAGGTAGTGCCACTGAAATTCATAAGAATATATCACTTAAAACAGTTTTTTCATTATTTTTTTTCCTCCAGTGGGTATTATCGTTCTTTATGAATGTTTATTTCCTACTCTTTTGTTTGGCTCACGGTCAAATCACATAAAAACACCGGTTCTCATGAAATCATCTAAGTTAAGTAACGTTGAATCTGTTCGTACTGAACAAGATAAACACTGCTTGAGAATATCAGGTGCTACAATATTTATTCGGACAATTGTCTTCATCTTTACTGCCAGTTGTTTTATGTTATTAAACATAAAAGATTATTCTATTTGTCTATATTTCTGAGATGAGGCAGTATTTACAGTATTTACATTATTCCGACTATTGTCCTCATCTTTGTTGCCATTTGTCCAACGTTTAATAATAGATCATTCTATTTGTCTATATATCTGAGATGAGGTAGTATTTACAGTATTTACATTATTCGGACGATTGTCCTCATCTTTGTTGCCATTTGTACGACGTTAAATAATAGATCATTCTATTTGTCTATATTTCTGAGATGAGGTAGTATTTACAGTATTTACATTATTCGGACTATTGTCCTCATCTTTCTTGCCATTTGTACGACGTTTAATAATAGATCATTCTATTTGTCTATATATCTGAGATTAGGTAGTCTTTACAGTATTTCCATTATTCGGACTATCGTCCTCATCTTTGTTGCAATTTTACGACGTTTTATAATAGATCATTTTATTTGTCTATATTTCTGAGATGAGGTAATATTTACAGAATTTACATTATTCGGACTATTGTCCTCATCTTTGTTTCCATTTGTTTGACATTTCGGCCGTTGTACGACCTGGCTTTCTTCAGGTGCTAGAAATTTCGAACCGAAAAATTTATTACAATCACTGCGGTATATGAACTCTTCCTTCCGTAATAGTGCCTCTTTTGGTAGTCATAAGTTATCTCCCTCTAACTCTGTAAGTTAGTTGTTCATCACTGCTGTAGCCTGGTATTGAACTCACTACACTTACGGTCAAGTCACAGAAACTAACCAACGTCTATATCCGCTGTAATTATATTAGTTAGTTTCTGTGACTTGACCCAAAGAGTTGTAAGTTCAATACCTGGCTACCACAATGGTGAACAACTTAGAGGGTTAGAGGAAAATAACTCATGACTACCAAAAGAGGCTCTACGCAAAGAATAAGAATGATATACACCAGTGATTGTAACAAAGGGTTTTGTTCGAAATTTCTAGCAGCTGAAGAAGGCCGGAGCGTACAAAGGCCGAAATCTCGTTCAAATGGTAGCAAACATATAACGTGCAACGTGTGTCTTCCTGAAAGGCATGTAGGGGTATGTCCAATATATACTTATTCACGAATTCAATTTGATCAAGAACTCAGTTCTTTACGGTGCATGTGAATTCATAAATAAAATTGGTTCTCTGTAATTTAGATTTTTCCATGGGTGTTGTTATTTTGGATGATAAGTTTCGTTGATTTAACTTTTTATGATAGATGATTAATTCGTCTTGTTATTTTCATTCATTTTTCAAGGTACCCAAGGTGTGAGTTATATTAGAAGCAGAAAAATATGTACAGTAATTTTTAGCAACACAGTTTTCCGGTTACATTTGTTACCATAACTCACACCCCTGAAGATGATTTCAGAAAAAGGTTGAAAGTACTTGGGTACCTTGAAAAATGAATGAAATATCATCAGTCAACGTTACAGCTCATTTCTGACACCTTTTGATTGTAAATACGCGAAAGATTATCCGTGAGTATGAAACATAATGTATGCCTAAATATACAAATATATATATATATATATATATATATATATATATATATATATATATATATATATTGTGTGTGTGTGTGTGTATTTTGGCAGCATTTTTTCATTAATACAAGTTTCATTGAATAATATAATATCTGTCTATTTATTTTGTGTAAGATCCTTTCGTATGATCTGATTAGCTTGAGAGTGCTGTCATTAAAAGACGACAAGAAATCGCAGTAGTTGTTGATTTTTTTATCGGGTCTGAGCTTTCGGCTTACATAAGCCAGTATCAAAGAATGAACATTTAATATATAGTGAACATAGAACATTTACATTATTAACACCATTTCGTCACCGCCTGTGGCCATCTGCCACGCTAAAAATGGACCTGTCTCCGTGGTTTAATTTTATCTGTTTAATTCCACTTTGTTAATAATTTAAATGTTCTATGTTCACTATATATTAAATGTTCATTCTTTGATAATGGCTTATGTAAGCCGAAAGCTCAGAGCCGATAAAAAAATCAACAATTACTGCGATTTCTTGTCGTCTTTTAATGACAGCACTATCAAGCTAATCAGATCATACGAAAGGATCTTACACAAAATAAATAGACAGAACTTGTCTATATTAATCAATGAAACTGCATGTATATATATATATATGAAGTAAATAAAAAATTCCGAAATTTAAATTCGTTGAATGGCCATTTCAGCGATAAAATTCTTGCTTCATTAGCAACAGTCGAAAACAAAAACTTTATTAATTTAAATATGTTACGCAATTTCTACACCGAAAAAAGCCCACAAGCATCCAACGAATTTAATTTCGAAATTTTTTAATTAATTTATATATTTGGCTCTGTAAATAGTATAATCTATTTACATCGAGCCCTCCACCTTGATCAATTTTAGTATTAAATAATTAATATGAATAGGATCGGGATTTTTACTTATTTGCTCATCCTTTTAGGATTTTAATATATATCAGTCAGTTAAATGCCATACATGGAACACGCTTGGGCGATCATGTCTCGAAAGAGACATGACTGACTGAACAGAAGATTACCCCGCAGTAGGTTGACATTGCTTTCTACGGTAGATTGGTTGCCAGCCAAGGCTATAGAACCCAATCTCTCCTGTTATTTAACCCATAACTGGAAGGAAGAGATGGATTAATACCTTTCCCAAGGTTATTTGCGCGTAAGTGAATGCAATAAATTTAAATGGAATTCGAACTCGGCTCCACGATTTCTCGTTTCGAACCGATATCCACTACGCCAAAACCTACATATATATATGTCAAAACAATGCTTGTCAACAACGGTTTTCCAAATGTGTGTGTGTGTGTGTGCGTGTGTGTGTGTGAGAGAGAGAGAGAGAGAGAGAGAGAGAGAGCGCTCACGCGTGCTTGAGAGACAGACAAAGAGAGAGAGAGAGATCATCGTCTTATTCGTGTTTTGCTATAAATATGTTTTCGGAAAGATTAAAAATAAATCTATATTCGTGTTTCCATCGTGATGGAACATGGGGAAAGGCTATCGCTAATCTTTCTTTCTACGCGGCTTAACCTGGGGCACGAACGCCGTGAAGAGATAGTGTCACGACGATCGCCTAAGGGGACTGGCAGTTGAAAATAAACTTTGTCCCTACACTTTGATTTAATAGCGTTGAAACAGAGGCCACAACTGACATGCCCAATAAGTTGACATTTCAATGATAGATAGTTAATTTTATCGCTTTTCTTTATAATCATATCACCTTGAGCAAGGCGGTTACGCCACTGATGTGCAGGGGCTACGTGAAAGTGAAAAGTTTGGAAAAGAGAAAACCGGAAACCACATCCTAAACAGCGAACAAGGGCTGAGCCTCTACACCTGTTCAATAGACGTTTCAACTAAATATGTTCGATACATAGGCATCGTTGGTAGTTTTACTATAAATAAGTGTTGTTGGCAATTCTTTTATAGATATATATAATTCAAGAAATAGTAGGAGGAATTGAACAATTATTAAGTAAATCATCGAGCTTTATATTCAACCTCAACAGAATGCAGAAAGCACTGGACGTTCTATATTTAGGACTCATCAGCAGTGCGCATCCACTATCAGGAATCGAACCCAGCTGATGTTATACCAACTGTACCACGGGCCCTGGTGACGAAGAGGTAACAAATTAAGCTCGATGAAGTACGGCGCTCCTCACGAATTCCGTGGTGGAACTAATCCAATCTTCTTTGCCCATAGGATAGTGCCTCCCCAAGCAACGACTTCCGCAACCAAGCCGCTAAATCCATATATATATATATATATATATATATATATATATATATATATATATATATATATATATATATATTCCATTTTTTAACGTTATTTCGCTACCCAGGTTTCTACCATGAGTGGTATCTTCAAGCGATTTTTAAGATCTGATTTTACGTTGACAGTTTTTCTTTTTAAGAACGCTCTTGTAACGGTGTTTTATTTGAAGGTTCACGTGACAAGGAATTTATGAACGCGCAATGTTTAAATTAAAACGGATTATGACATTTTCATCCATGGCTGTATGAACCTAAGAGGTATTTCTTAGTGCGGATGCATTTAGTCATAATTTCTGTTCTTTCATTTATATAACCTAATCTGTCCTGATATTTGAATCATAGCTAGACGGGGAAGAGATGTATTTTATTACATTATTATATTAAGTATTAATTAGTGGGGGATCAGTTTATTACTTCATAACAATATAAAACCGATCCCCTACTTTATGCCCAGTAGAGGCAGTTCTGTTATCATTTCGAGCAGTGTGACGTCACAGAACCGCATTACAAATTTACGAACTGCGTTTGCTATTTTTGGTAACTGTCATTGTTGCTTAGCAAAGTTTTATGTCAACACAAGATAAATGGTGGATGTTTTTATGTTAACGTCCTTGTAACCTCTCTGAAGATGGCTCATGTGAGTCGAAAGCTTAGAACCAACTTAATAAAAAATTATCTAAATGTTGGAGAATTTTTGTCTTTATTTTCACCTGAAATTAAAGCCAAAATACGACGTTTAGAACGGCTCATGATTAAACATAATAGACATTTATATTTAACAGTATATGTTTAGAAAATATTATATATATATATATATAGTCATCGGCAGACGGATCTGTTTCGCTGTATCATAGCTCATCAGTACTATTAGACTCCGACTGCTTTTAACCCATGATTGAAATCCGACTGAATTGGCGTCAGTCGGCGATTCTACCTCTGGGCTATGGGCGTTCGGTAGAAGAAGGCAGACTTTTTAGCATGTATATTGTCATTATACCCCACCACACATATATATATATACATATATATTCATGCATTATGCAATCATATATATATGTGTGTGTGTGTGTGTGTGTGTGTGTGTGTGTGTGTGTGTGTGTGTGTGTGTTAAGTTAGGCGTAGATATCGTTAGTGACAATTTTGTAACGTACAGTATTATGTATTGTGTGATATAGAATCCATTTATATCGGGTTTATAGACATATTTGACTATAAAGCAACGCTAACTGTTGTATAAGTAATAATTTGGATGTACACACTTTTGTCGTTGTGCTACTATGGATAAAATATGGCGGATTTTCCCTGTCTTTTTGAAAGCTTCACATTTGCGTTTCAATTTCTTTTGATTTGCCGCATCCTCCCAACTCTCCGAGGTCGGTCGAACGCGCTCATTTGAATACGTAGACGAATAAAACCATCATTATTCATCAGGCCGACAATTCAGCTGGTCTTCGCCTGTCAACCAGAAAATGGCATCGGAACAGAGAGTAAAAGCGCCCGAGAAAATGAAGAGAAAAAAATGGGAAATTTATTAATCTTGTTTCTACGATTTTTTTTTTTTTTGCAATGAGGTAGAGAATTATTAAGGGTTCTGCATCTTTTTTTTTATTTTATAATTTTTCATTTTATTTTTCTCAGCACTTTTTATCATATTCCGTCATCCTTTTATTTGTCTTTCGTTCTTTCCATTTGAGTTTCTGCCTGAAATAAATTCGTTTTTATTACTTTTTTAACCATATTTTTCTTCCATAAAATTTGCTTCGTCTTCCATAAAGCAAGCGAACTGCTAAATAAAATCTGTTTTTAATTTTTTTATACACAGTTAATAACTTACATTCTAACCAAAGGTCTGAACTGGTTGAACTGAGGTATGTAACTTGTCAGAATATTTGCCTTGAAAAAAAAAACGACAGAGTCGAAAGAGGCTTAGCTGTAAAGGTCTGAACTGGTGAAAATAAGAGATGTACACTACCGGCCATAATTATTAGGCACATCCAGTTTTGTTTTGTTTTTTAATGATGTATTTCATACTAATTTTAGTATCTTTTGCCAAGTGGATAATTCTCGATGAAAATAAAATGGTTCTTTTATTATTACTTAGCAAAATTTGACAAGGCAAATAGCGACAATTTATGAATCGCACACTGTATATTTGTTATATATATATATATATATATATATATATATATATATATATATATACTACCGGCCATAAGTATTAGGCAACCCCAGTTTTAAAAAAGATGATTTACTTCATACTATTTTTAGTATTTATTGCCAAGTGGCTACTTCTAAATAAAAATAGAATGGTTCATTTGTTAATTCTTCACAATAACATGTTCATCAAATAACTGTTTGGTGTCCAGTTTTTGTGCTCTCTTCCCCATGCTGGTCTCTTCTTATTGTCCGGCCAAAGCAAAGGCTTTCTGGCTGCCTTGTAAATTTTTGTAAAAAAATAATAACATTTTTTCATTTAGATTTATAATAATAACATATTTTCATTTAGATTTATTCACTTAGCAATAAATACTAAAAATAGCATGA
>JBBBDQ010001528.1:210000-225000 GCA_037127315.1 Ascarosepion bandense | reverse complement strand
GAATTACTTGCAAACAGGCTGTTAAATTTTAGAAACGTAAGATTGAAATTGCGTTATGTTTTGCCAGAACGCTTGCTAACTTATAGAATCATTTTGACCCATATGGAACACCGTACTTTATAAGATTTGAATATCGTACTTTATAACTTTGAACGTATTTGCACAAATAATTAATTCATTTTTTTCTGTTTAAAAATATTTTTGGTGAAAATTTTTTATTAATTTTTTTTTGTTTTATAGACAGTATAATCATCAATTCTTAACTAAAAGGAAAAACACATACAGTTCTTTAAAAGATTTTTAAAATATTTTTAAAACTTTATACATTATTTATAATAAAAAAATAAAAAAATGAAAACAATTCTTTTATAATTTTATTAGTAATCAAAAAAAAAATTTTTTTTCAGACTATAATGTCCTTAATTTTTATTATTTATTCCAGCAATTAAAAGCTTATCAAAAAAAATTATATCAAAGTTTTATTGCATTTTTTATATTTCTCTTCGGAGCAGATTTTGGTATCGTGTATCATAATTTTAAATAAAAAAAATACATGATTTATATTTCCCGATGAGTTCTGCGTTTAACTAATAAAACAAAAAATTCCAGAAAATTAAAATTCATTAAAATTTCATGAATTTACTTGAAGGGGGGGTAACAGACTTAAAAAAAAAATTGTTTTCATCAAAATTTTAAGAAGGTAATAATTTCAAAAATAATTTTATTCATTTGTTAATGAGTACTGAAAGTTTCATTAAAATCCGACAAATATTTTATTTTTGCGAGAATTTCCTAATTAATGTGTTCGGAAACCGAAAAAGTGAGTGAAGAAAAAAAAATGACGTAATCAATTATAACATAGACGTAATATTTTTAACCACGCTAACTCTAAATCAAAAACAAAATTTTCTGACAAAATTTCGAAAATGTTAAAAGGGATTAAAAAATTTTAAAAAATAATTAAAATTTACTTTGATCTTTCCTCTTCATAATATTATAAACGTTTTGGATAGAAAAATGTCCTTTATTAGGTTTTTAACGTTTTTAAACTTTTTTTTATGATGGATTTTTGTGACGTAATGGAGGTACCTATATATTATAAGTATTATTAGAGATAGGTTTATATTAAAAAAACTCTATCGCTTTCTACGTCACGTGATGTAAACATCTCTCGACGAACGCTCTCGCGACGAACGCTTCTAGTTTAAATTTTAACATCATTTGTTTCTGATGAAAGGCTGAGGCCGATCTGAAATATCATATATATATATATATATATATATATATAATACAAATAAATAAATTCTATCAAAAAATACATTTTTAAACTTACAACTTTTTAGTGGTTTTTCCTATACATATTAAGACAGTATACGTAGATCGTCAGTATGCTATATATATATATATATATATATATATATATATATAATAAAATGTAATTCCATTATGTTCTGCAATATTATTTATATTTGTGTGTGTGTGTGTGTGTGTGAGAGTGTGTGTGTATATGCATGTATATATGTGTGTTTGAATGTATGTGCGTGTTTTGTATATATGTATATTTGTGTGTATATATTTGTGTGCATGGATGGGTGGGTATGGATTTATGGCCACTCATTCTTCCCAGTGAACTATTTCTCCCCTAAACTTGGTGACCCTTACAAGATAAGACTAAAGATTTCTATTCCGGGTCATATTACTTAAATTCTCTTTCAATTTTTTTTTTTTTTAATGTTCTGGGAAAATTTATACCAAATAAAATAGTGGTCTGAGAAAATGAGCTTATTAGCTTGTCGAAATAGATTATAATTTGTAACCACTTTTAAAGATGTGCTTAGTTTTCGTTGAACACTTTTTAATAAAATCTGTACTTTCAGTCAGCTAAGTGCCATACGTGCTACACGCTTTGGGCGATTATGTCTCGGAAGAGACATGACTGACTGTGTAAAAGATTATCCCGCAGTAGGTTGCCATTGCTTTCTGCGGTAGACTGGTTGCCTGCCAAGGCTATAGAACCTAATCGGTCCTGTTATTTGACTTATAGCTAAAGGGAGAAGAGATGCATTATATTATTAAGTAGCAATTAGTGAGGGATCTGTTTATTACTTCATGACAATATAAAACCGATCCCCCACTTTATACCCTGTAGAAGCCTTAATCGCGGTTTTGAACTATTATAGTCAGTCAGTCAGTTAAGTGCCATACGTGATACACGCTGTGGGCGATCATGTCTCGCAAAAGTTTATCCTACGGTCGGTTGCCATTGCTTTCTGAGGTAGACTGATTGCCAGCCAATGCTATAGAACCCAATTTGTCCTATTGTTTAACCCATAACTGGAAGGAAGTGACGGTTCAATACCTTTCCCAAAGGTATTTGTGCGTAACTACTCCAATTTAATTATGACCAAAATATTTTTAATCTCTCTATATATAAAATTGATATTTCTGTGCGTGTGTACGTGTGTATGTGTGTGTGTGTGTGTGTGTGTGTGTGTGCGTGTGTGTGCGTGTGTGTGTGTGTGTGTGTGTGTGTGTGTGTGTGTGTGTGTGTGTGTGTGTGTGTGTCTTTGTTCTAACGAACCCTACTCTTCCAAAACCCTTGGTCCGATTTCAACCAAAATTGGGTCACTTGTCGATCATGACCTGAACCTTTCTTTTTTCGAATCGATTTACAAGGTACGCCAGAAATTACCAAAACGCTTAGAATTTACGAACTCTTCTCCTCCAAGATGCCTTATGCGAATTCAACCAAAATCGGGTAACTTGCAGATCATGATCCGAACATTTGATGTACACAAATATCTTTTGAATCAATTTACAGGGTTCGTCAAAAATCAACGACAAACATAATTTCGGGTGTTTTTTTTTTTGTGGGGGGGGGTGCGTACTTTTATGCATTTCTCCAAAATCGAGTCACTGGTAGATCAAAGTTTGATGCCTTGATATGCAAACAAAAATTTCAATAGATACATGCCAAACAGTTGTTTGCTGAGAGAATGCGACAGCGCATAGCTGACCGCAAGTTCGGCTCCAATGACTATTGGAGGATTTGTAAACGAGTGCTCAACAATAGGATATCCTCAATACCTTCTTTAATCCATTGATTTGAGGTTCTCACGTCATCTGCAGACAAAGCTGAGGGCTTTGCCCACAGATTCTCATCCAACTCCACATTCGACTCGTCCGGAGTACACCCACCCGACTTCCCTATTAGAACTGAGGCCAAACTGCACGACGTATATATTACCCCGACAGTAGTATCCAGAGTAATTTCAAAACTCGACCCCCAACTGGCGTGTGGAGACGATGGAATCCCGGTGATAGTCCTTAAGAGGTGTGCTCCTGAACTTTCCCCTGTCCTCTCTAAACTGTTTAACTACTGCCTTTCTGCTTCCTGCTTTCCTGCATGCTGGAATTTCTCTTCAGTCGTTCCTGTATTTAAGAATTGTGGTGAACCCTCGGACCCATCCAACTATCGCCCTATCAGTCTTCTACCGATACTCGGGAAAGTATTCGAGGCTATAATCAATGCTGAAATAGTTCATCATCTCACCGCCCACAAACTGTTCTCCGACAGGCAATATGGATTCCGCTTTGCCAGGTCCACGGCCGACCTGCTAACAACCGTAACGGAGTACATGCTACAGGCCCTTTATGAGTCTGACGAGGCTAGCGCGGTTGCTCTGGACCTCTCCAAGGCTTTCGACAGGGTTTGGCACTCTGGCCTCCTATGCAAACTACGCGGTTATGGTATTACCGGTCGCCTGCTTGACCTAATCCAATCTTTCTTAAATAACCGCAAAATGAAGGTCGTTCTGAATGGGCGTGCCTCTTCGTCCTACAGCACGAATGCTGGTGTCCCACAGGGCTCTATCCTGGGCCCAACGCTCTTCCTTATTTTCATCAACGACCTCCCAGATGAGATCAAGTCCCAAGTAGGCATCTACGCAGATGACACTACAATATACTCCCGCACCAGTAAGAAACCTGTCGTGGCGGACAGACATAATCTCGCTGCTGACCTTGAACGGGATCTACACTCTGTGGTGAACTGGGGCAAGAAGTGGCTTGTCAACTTCAATTCATCTAAGACCAAGCTGTTGTCTGTCAACCATTACAGGCAACCTCTCCTGCCTCCCATAAGCATGGACCAAGCGATTCTCCCGGAGAGTAATACACTACGCCTCCTCGGACTTACCCTGTCCTCAGACCTCAAATGGAACCACTATATTGAATCCATAGCAAAATCTACTGCTAAGAAGGTTGGGTCACTATGTCGATCCAGGATGTTTTTTCCACCTGAATCCATCTGGCATATATACAAGTCAACCAACAGTCCGTGCATGGAGTACTGCTGCCATTTATGGTCAGGTGCCCCTGCCGTTCTCCTCGGTGTTCTTGACAGGCTCCAAAGGAGAGTCTGTAATGTGATAGGTACTGATATGGCGGCTCGACTGCAGCCACTTCCCCATCGTCGAAATGTGGCCTCTCTTTGTCTGTTCTATAAATACTTTCATGGCTTCTGCTCAGACGAACTTAAGTCACTGATGTCTCCTCAACAGGTGTTTACTCGTGCAACCAGACTGGCAACTGGGTTCCAGCCATTCACAGTCAGGTTACCCAAATGCAGACGACAATTCTACTCCTGCGGCTTCTTCTCTCGCACTTCCCGCCTGTGGAACTCGCTCCCGTATTCTTGCTTTCCTGGCGGTTACAACCTCCAGAATTTTAAATGCACAGTCAATACTCATCTACTAACCACTGGACTCTAGCTCTCTCCCCACCCCTGTATAACCTTCCCTTTCTCTCCACCTATGTATCTGTCATCGCACCTGCTTTCTCAGCTTTCTATTGTTCCTTTCTAACTAGTTTGTACTCCTCACTCCTTTCTAATTTATCTTTTTACATTTATGTAGCCCCCTTCACATCAGTGGCGTTTCCGCCTTGCTCGGGGTGAAATGATTTTTAAAAAATTACACAGGATGCAGCAAAGAATCAATGAAAAATGTTGCTTTTGCGATCGTTTATTTCTCCGAAACGCCTAGTTGTATTCCAACAAAAATCAGGTCTCTTTTGTAACTTCTGCCTCGTTAGATGCTTTAACAATTTCACGTTTTCTACTTTGCAGGGACAATGCATGCACTTCTGCGTCACAACGTCATCGCATCACATGACAAGCTCCCGTAACATTCAATTATATATATATATATATATATATATATATATATATATATATATATATATATATATATATATATTCCTGTTTATTGTCAAAATTGACCAAGTATGAATCCCGTTTTACAAATACAAAAAATAAACAATATTTACTTCGCAATTTTTTAACTTACGCGCCGCATTGACCTTTTTCAATAAGCATTGACCTTAGGATTTCAACATCGCCACTAAATAACCCGAGCAACTCCGGGCTATATAGCTAGTGACAGATAGATAGATAGATAGATAGATAGATAGATAGATAGATAGATAGATAGATAGATAAGGAACATGTCCGAGCTTGGCTATACTTTTATCCATTATCATTGCCTGGTATGTATATATGTATACTGCAGAAACCTAATCATTACCTGGAAATATAGTCGCTAAATCCAAATCTTATCACGGAATAAGAAAACTATTGTAACTGAAACTTTCTCATCCTAGACCACATAAATAACACTAATCTACTTAACAAAAAGTGATTTAATGTTCACATGCTGCCTTAGAAAAAGTACTTACTTAATTTCTTAGACCCCAATTGATACAGATTATGTTTACCGTCCTTCTCCTTGGCTTACCTTCTTATTTTCTTTCTTTCTTTCTTCTCCCTTTCTTTCTTTCTTCTCCCTTTCTTTCTTTCTTTCTTTCTTTCTTTCTTTCTTTCTTTCTTTCTCCCTCAAATATTACTATTATTAATTATGCATTAAGATTTTCCTGAGTTTTAAAATTTATTATTTTAAAATCTTGATTTTATTTTTTATCTCCATGTCCTCTTTGTCTGTTTAAATTTTACTCATGTTATTAAAAAGCAGGAACCTAACATTATAAGATATAATTCCCATGATCATCGAGTGAAATTAAATTCAAATCTATTAAGCGGTCAGTTTGTAATATGCACCTGATGGTAGCATAACGCATAAAACTTCGAGTTGTGCCATTGACATAGAAGAATACGAATATTTATTAATACACACACACACACACACACACACACACACACACACACACATATATATATATATATATATATATATATATATTACGGAAATTAACGAAGATTAACGAAGTGGGCTTTAAACAATCGGCAATTTGAAATGATTTCTTTGTAACAAAAAAAAAAATATCGTAAATAATCAGGCCGGTAGAAATAAATATATAATACTGTTTGATTATAAACAGAATATCTACTTAAATACGAGTATCGATCAAAAATAATGTTCAAACAAATCATTTCACACACACACACACACACACACACATATATATATATATATATATATATATATATATAGAGAGAGAGAGAGAGAGAGAGAGAGAGATGCATGTTATTGAATGATGGGTTATATTGATGGAAGTTGGGTAAGAATTGAATTGATGTTTGTAAAATCCAAAGTGCTATCGACTAAAAGAAATCTGAACTAAAAAGAGAACCAAGCTAATGTAATGTTTGCTGGGAAGAATGCATTGGAAACGGCATAAAAAGTTAAACAAAAGTCAAAGAAATATTTTATAAAAACATCGAAAAGATAAGCGAGATAAATCGAGAAGCAAGACTGGCTTTAAAAGAACCGTTAAAAGAAATTTGAGAATACTTTAAAAACTGATTGATATTCATGGCTCATTCACATTCTTTAAAATTAATTATTGCCCAACCTAACAAAAAAGATTTCAAAGACACAAAATTGATTGAATAACGACAGCCTTTCCAGCTATTAACTCAATAGAAACACTTCGCGTCTCGGAAAAGAGGACTCGGAAATCCGAATTTGAATTCCGGTGACTATTTGCTGACGCGTGAATACCATTGAGAAATGTACGAGTTCATCCCCCCAAGCTATAGATTAAATAGTAAGACTTGCTTCTGAAAAAATATCTTTATTCTACAAATTCAATATCCACTTAAAAAAAAATTGTTCTCGCTCGTGAAGTCTCTTCCTGTTTCTTGCGTTCAAGCGAACTTTCATCTTCAAAGAGTTTAATGCAGTGTAAATCAACATATTTGACAGAGAGAGAAAATGGTTGGCATGATTAAAACAATAGCTTATTTGATAAGATTCCGAGCTGAGAAGAGGCAGGGCTAAATTAGGGACTAAATGGGGCTATAATTGGTTTGCTGTAATTAACGGAATCAGTTAAAAATGATCATAAATTAATTTGAAGAATGCGTCGTCGGTTACGGACAAGGTAATAAATAAAAAGACACGGCAGGGAATTAGACAAACGAAGTTATCTTTCCTTTATATATATATATAAATATATATTTCCTTATCTTTCCTTATATATATATATATATATATATATATATATATATATATATATATCCGAGTGAATAAGGAACGAAGAAAAAGACAAATTTTTTACAACGTCTAAAACATTTATTTAAAACATTGCTCGATAGATAATATATAGAGCTGTGAATATTTATTATAAATTATATTTTAGAACATGTACAAATTTTTTATATATCCACTACAAGTCGTACATTTGTTTCGACATTGAAACTACAATGTCTGATCAGGTGGTGTGGACAGGAATTGAAAGCCTCTTTTCTTATGTTTGGTCAGTTGTGTGTGGGATGTTGGTGGGGGTTAGTGAGAAGGGAATAAGTCTTGTGAATTGCCCGTTTGAATTTTGAAGAAAGTGGTGTGGGTAGTGAATATGGTTGATTAATGAGTGTCTTGGAATTTTGTAGACAGATTTAACATTAGCAGATAGGATGTAAGTTTTATGATCTTGCGACTAGACTTTATCCTTTGGATTTCTTAGAGGAGCAGAGTAGGGAGGTGTAAGGGGGTGGGGGATGAGATTAAACTTACTGCTTATTTGTACAACTATAGAATATTTTTGTATTTAAGCAGAGTTTTTATAATTAATCTAATTTTGTATATTTAACCTTAATTTTGTATTTGGGAAATTAGATTTTAAATTTTAAATTAGATCACAGTTTGTGGTGTGTAATAGGTAAGATTTAATGTAAGAGGTAAAATTTAATGTTAGTATTTAAGGTAATAGGTAAGTAGATAATGGGTGCGTAATACGTAGAATTTAATGTAGGAGGCAAGATATAATGTTGTATTTAAGATGATGGGTGAATAAGTAATAGGTAATAGATGTGCTTGTATTTCAAGTAATAGGTTAAATTTAATGTGTGTATTTAAGCACAGCTTTTATAATTAATCTAATTTTATATATATATATATATATATATATATATATATAGGGACCACAGAACTAAACTTGGAATCTTTTCTTATTGCAAGCCCAAACCTAGTTACGTCTAATATTTCCGCACGACTAATTTTCGCACCCTGTAATTCTTTTATGCTTAGTGACTTTATTGCCTTACCTGGAGTGAACTGATTAAAAAAAAAAAGAATTGTTTTTAAAATCCAGGATATATTTCGGCTTTACGGTTTATCAACCCGAATGGTTGATAAGCCGTAAAAGCCAATCAAACAATCAATATAAAAATAATGAGTTTAATTTTAAAAACACTTCAGTTTCAGCGCAGAATGTCGAAACGTTTCGATTTCGAATAAATTCAATATTTATCAGAATTGGGGGATAAAAATGAAGTATTCTTGTTGATTAGGAAGATCTGAAGATTTCGCGGGTCCTCTATGCGAAATAAAACTGTTTTTATCATGCCCGGAGTTCAATGATGGAGTAAAAATTCCTATGCTGACAAATCGTTTCTCTACCATCCGGCGTTATTTTTTTCCTTTTCTTGGGAAAAGAGGAAGTCCCATTATTCAGCCCTTTTTCACCTAATGAGTCCGGAATCCGGAACGGTATTTTGAAAATGGGGACATTCAAAACTTTCTGGCCCCGGGGTCAAATCATTGAATTTGTGTTTAGGAATACCCTTAGTTTTTGATTGCCAATAAATGTCACTGATTCCGAGAATGGATCAATTTGACTTGAACTAAAAAGCACTGATTTGAAGGGAAATTTGTAACAATGGGAACTGTCAGTATATGTTCATGTCGTTCTGCGTGAAATTGCGTCCAGTGGCAAACCATTTATCGAAGTCTCTTCATATCTATCTATCTATCTATCTATCTATCTATCTATCTATCTATCTATCTATCTGAGTCTGTTCATTATCTATCTATCTGAGTCTGTTCATTATCTATCTATCTATCTATCTATCTATCTATCTATCTATCTATCTATCTATCTATCTATCTATCTACTCTGTTCATGATCTATCCATCTATTTCAGTCTGTTCATTATCTATCTATCTATCTATCTATCTATCTATCTATCTATCTATCTATCTATCTATCTACTCCCTGTTCATGATATATCCATCTATTTCAGTCTGTTCATTATCTATCTATCTATCTATCTATCTATCTATCTATCTATCTATCCCTCTGTTCATGATCTATCCATATATTTCAGTCTGTTCATTATCTATCTATCTATCTATCTATCTATCTATCTATCTATCTATCTATCTATCTATCTATCCATCCCACTCTGTTCATGATCTATCCATATATTTCAGTCTGTTCATTATCTATCTATCTATCTATCTATCTATCTATCTATCTATCCTATCTATCCATCCTGTTCATGATCTATCCATCTATTTTAGTCTGTTCATTATCTATCTATCTATCTATCTATCTATCTATCTATCTATCCAACTCTGTTCATGATCTATCCATCTATTTCAGTCTGTTCATTATCTATCTATCTATCTATCTATCTATCTATCTATCTATCTATCTATCTATCTATCCAACTCTGTTCATGATCTATCCATCTATTTCAGTCTGTTCATTATCTATCTATCTATCTATCTATCTATCTATCTATCTATCTATCTATCTAACCCACTCTGTTCATGATCTATCCATCTATTTCAGTCTGTTCATTATCTATCTATCTATCTATCTATCTATCTATCTATCTATCTATCTATCTATCTATCCTTTTCAGTCTATTTCTATTTTCATTGCTTCTACCCCGATGAACTTAAGTCACTTGTTCCCCCGCCACAAGAATTTACTCGGGCAATCAGACTGACAACTAATCCCACCCATTTACAGTTTTACCAACCAAATGCAGCCGACAATTCTTCTCCAGAAGCTTTGTTTCCCGCACTTCTAGCCTGTGGAACTCCCTTCCATATACTTGCTTTTCTGACGGCTACAACATCCAGGAATTTAAATGCAATATCATTTGCCATCTCTTATCCACTTGACTCAATCTCTTTCTTCATCACCCTGTATATCTTGTTTTTTTCCTTTCTCTCTACCTTCGTAACTGTCTTCACTCCTGTGTTCATATCCTTCTCTTGCCCTTTCTCTTTCACCCCCTGTAGTTGCTTCGTCTTTCTCTTCACTCTTTTTACATCACCCCGTATATCTTGTTCTTTTCCTTTCTCTCTACCTTCGCAACTGTCTTCACTCCTGTGTTCATACCCCTCTCTTGCCCTTTCTCTTTCACCCCCTGTAGTTGGTTCGTCTTTCTCTTCACTCTTTTTATATCACCCCGTATATCTTGTTCTTTTCCTTTCTCTCTACCTTCGTAACTGTCTTCACTCCTGTGTTCATACCCCTCTCTTGCCCTTTCTCTTTCACCCCCTGTAGTTGGTTATTCTTTCTCTTCACTCTTTCCACATCACCCCGTGGATCTTGTTCTTTTCCTTTCTCTCTACCTTTGTAACTGTTATCACACCTGTGTTCTCATCCTTCTCTTGCCCTTTCTCTGACCACCCACTGTAACTGGTCCGTCTTTCTCTTCACTCTCCTCCTGTCTAAACTTTTACTCTCATGTAGCCCCCTGCGCATCAGTGGCGGTACCGCCTTGCGTGGGGTAAAAGAACTAAAAAAATTGGAAGATCAAAATCATTATTTTGACACTTGCTATTTTCCTTTTCTATAACAATATAGTTCTTCTTTAATAACAATCTCTGCTTGGAGGGAGAAACCTCATATCTTGTAACTTTCTTTTACTACCACTGTTTCTGTTCATACCATTCCTCTATTACACTGAAGAAAAAAATTACTGTATACTTCCCAATGGATTCTCTTATAAACCAATTCGGTCATGTCGCTTATACCTTTTTCTGTACCAACTTGGGAGTTTCAACAAAAAAGTGAACTACCTCATCATCTTGTTCAAACATTTTGAAATTATTATTATTAAGTTTGAGTTTGAGTTTTGTTTAATAGTATATCAACTTCTGTGGTTTATTTAATGCCAAATGGGTTGGGGTGTGAAGGTTTTTTTAATGCTTGATTATAGTGTTGATTTAGTCAGATTTTGGTTAAATTCTTATTATTTTAGAAAACTGAAGATGTCTTTAAGTTTCGTATTCAGAAATGTATTGCTAGTAATAATTTTTTTATTTCAAAAATGTATTATGGCAATAATCTTTTTCCTTCAAAAATGTGTTATAGTAATAATTTTCCTTCAAAAAGTCTATTTTTATGTATATATTTCTATAAAAGTCTATTTTTATATTTTTATAGTATTTTGACTCCAGTTTTGGGGGGGGATTAACTATTTACCCATAGCTGGGACACTAACAGGTGCTATCACTCCGGGTCAGGGTGGACCTGGGAACAACTGCAACTTAGAGGTGGTTCTATGCTCCTCACAACCTCCCAATCAGAAGCCTTGCTGCCGGATGCAGTTTACCGTCACACCGAGGACCTTATTATTATTATTATTATTATTTACTGAAGAGCATCAAAATTATTTCTTTCTTTGCAAAGCTTATCTTATGTAGACATATTCAGAATATACACCCCTATGTTAGTTTTCTTTCTTTCCTCTTATGATCAGTTTTAGACCCACTGGAGTGACAGGGTGTACTCGACTTTTACTTTTTCTATAGATTATTGCATTTACAGTAGTGTGCAGTAATATGAATCTATTTTTGAGTTGCTTATGACAAAATTTGAATGGCCTTGAAAAATATTGTGTCATCCGTGATAGCATCAGATTTTTGTCACGCCCTCGACTGTCTCGATTGTTGATTAGTTGTCCTACGGCCATTGTCTGAGATGGACGTTACTCGAAGGAAGCGTACAAAAATTGTAACTTTGCAGGACACACTGGCAAGCCTAACAGAGAGATCGCAGACATTGTTGGTGTCAGCCTTTCAATTGTCAATCGTGTCCTTAAGACGAAGAAACAATTTAGATGCATCAGTTTCAAACGTATACCAGATTAGCAACTAGGTCCCACCCTTTTAAAAGTGAAACCGATAAAATGTAACCGCAATTTCTACTCCAATAGCTTCTTTTCTCGCACCTCCCGCCTGTGGAATTCCCTTCCACATGCTGGCTTCTCCGACAGCTACAATCTCCAAGAGTTTAAATGTAAGGTCAATAGACACCTCCTAACACACTAACTCGCACCCATTATCTCAAACACCCTCCCTTTTTACCTCCTTACCCGTCTATCATTCTCCTTCTGACACTTCCTATATCTAATCACTCTCTCAGCACCTTCCTCTAAGTAAGACCCTGCGCAATAGTGGCAGTGGAATGCCTTGCTTGGGGTGAAATGATTAAAACAAAAAGAAAGTGTGGTGGGAAAA
Organism: Ascarosepion bandense; assembly: GCA_037127315.1. NCBI lineage: Eukaryota > Metazoa > Mollusca > Cephalopoda > Sepiida > Sepiidae > Ascarosepion > Ascarosepion bandense. Next base: position 212,218 of record JBBBDQ010001528.1, on the reverse strand, counting down.
AGACGATGTATACGTTACGAGAGAAAGCGTGAAAAATCTTACGAATTCATTATTCGTTTTATTTCAGTTAATTTGCGCAAGGGTGTATATAAATCTAACATTGTATTATTGTTATGTTACTTATGTTCTTTTAACTACATGGTCAAAAACACGGGGGCGAGAGTTACGTAATGTAGCAAAATTCTGTTGCTAAATTAAGCACTCAGTTGTGGAACAAGCTGAGACCATAATAAATCCACCTTGAGAAAGAGAACTATTTATGGTGCCCTGGAGCATCTCATTGTTCTCAAGTGGGATAGTCCATTGCTTGGGCTGTGATTGGCTGCTGGTAAATGAGTGGAAGCATTTCTGTATAAATACCAGCTTGATTCCAGTCATAGTTTGCAGAGTTTGTATTAAGGGCTCCGGTTTTCGGGCTGGGGTCCAAAATGACCAAATTAAGACCGAATAAGACAAGTTTAGACCAGTTTTGAACCTATCCACCACGGTGGATAGGTAATGTTTTGACCAGTACCTGGGCATACGCGCTCAGGTTCCCCACGTTAAAAAAGACCTTGTGTCACATCTCTCTCAAGTGAGGGAGAAGGGTAAATATTACAGGGTTTGTACTGAGTTACAACCTGCTTTATTTTTGTCTGCCAGCTGGACGCTAGCTGGGACCCTTACGCCGGTAAGTGTTGTTATTCTACACGTAATTTTGATATTATTTTCTTGTATATGTTATGACCCTTCATGACATACGCGATCATTACTCTTCACAACTTCCTGTCCTTTATAGCTCTTAATAGCTGAATTCTTTTCCTTAATCTCTGTCCTACCAACCTTTTAGAGAAGCTCGTTAGGTAGATTATATGATTCTTCTCTTTGCCCCACTTGCCTCAGTATTTGCTGTGTGTGTCAAATTTTCCGTGCCCTCATTTCTCATTACAAGCCGCAGAAATGTCAACGGTCTTTTTCTAAACTTAAATACAAGAGTCCTTTTTGTTTTCGTTTTCTCTAAAACTTGATCATGTGTTTAGTCTGCTGTATTCTCAGCATCCTTCTGTAAAACCACAGTTCTGCTGCCTCAAATATTTTTTCCATCTGTGAGAAGTTTTTCCACCATTCACTGCCATACAGGAGGACTGATATTGCATAACAGTTCTGTTGTAGAGCAGCTAACATCCCTTTGGCGCTCTTAAGAATGGAATTGTCTTTGGACCGGAGTAGCTAACGACTTAACCTCCCCTTTCTTCTACTATTGTTCTGTTTTCTGGTGTTGTCTTATTTATATTAATATCCCTTAGTATGGATATTGTAATGTAGATATTCAGCACACATCTTCTGGGTATCGTCCTGCCACCTCGGAGATACAAAAAATACAGTAACATTTTCTTTATTTTTATTAAATTTTTCTAGTCTCTTAATACTTTGCTTTGCTTTTGGAAAACATGATTCGCTATTCAAATACGCTTTCAGAACTCACAGTTGTATTTTTCTTATTTTGTTAAAACATTTCCTTCAACTACAAATAAAATGTATTGTTGGTAATTTTTATATATATAAAAATAGATTGCTGGTAATTTTACTATAATATTATATTTTTATACTTTTATAATGTTTTGTTTATGTTTGGAGGTTCACTATTTACCCATAGCTGGGACCCTAACAGGTACTACATCCCTGGGTCAGGGTAGACCTGGGTACAACAACAATTATGTCATTCAACGAGCCACAAAACTTCGAATCTCCCGATCAGAGGCCGGCCTATCGAATGTGGGCGCTGGGAAACATATTAAGCAATTCTGTACTCAGCGACAGGAAGTTCAACTATATACCCAGGTTTTCTTGATGACTCGGTGCGATATTGAGTGAAAATGTAGAAAATAAAATTCACTTGCGATTAATTTTTTTCCAATAAGGCTTGAAGCACTGCTGTTGGTTGCTTCGGGAGATTTTTCTGAATCTTTTTAGTTTCACCCAGCAGGTTAAAGTGTGTCTGTGCTTAGGATTCAAAAGGGCCCTGTTAATAGACAGAGTGGCTACAATTTTTAACCACTCAACTGTTCTGCTTCGTCGCCAAGAGCATTTTTTTTCGTAAATATACTGTTGTTACTTGGGAATTCTGGGCGTCTTTTCTTTATTTTTGAAGATACAGTTGGACCCGTCTCCATTGAAAATTAACGCATATTTTCGACAAAACTAAATTTCTTGACAAAGAATAAATACAATAAGTCAA